>OX465040.1:6313915-6414038 GCA_949841015.1 Aplysina aerophoba
ACACTTCCATGACAGGAAGCCAACTTCTCTAATCACATAATACTTGTGAGTCAGAGCAAGTGTAGTAGGAATTATTCACACCAGCACATCCAGCACTGGGGGGGGGGGGACAGGATGCCAGGCAGGACAGGAAGCTGTACTACAATAGGAAGGACAAGGTGATGAGCTGTATTTAATCACTGGGCACACTGACTGCAGTTAATTCTCTTTCAGCAGCCTTCAGAGACAGGACTGCTATTCTGAGGGAAACTTGCTACAATTCCAAAGATGAAGACTGCTGGTTGGAGCGCTGCCCTCCTCCTCCTCCTGCTTGGCCTAGCTGCCAGTCTGGCCTCAGCCCAGTACCTTGCTTCCACAGGTGAGTGGTGTGGGGACCACAGAGGGTAGGCCTTGCTGCTGCCCTCACTGAACAGAGAGTGAGGTGCTTGGGGTAGACTGTGAGCTGCTAGAGGGCTCTGTGCCGTTCACATGTCGGTGGAGTGGTGGGACTGGGGCAACTTGTAGAGCTACGGGAGTGGACCAGCTGCACAGCATGTGCAGTCCACAACACAGTGCATTCACCAGCCTTCCTTCCTGCCTCGTTCCTGCAGAGCGAGCAAACACCATCAATGCAGCCATTGCCAGCGTGAAGGCAAGCACCAAAACTGTCTCCCAGTCCTACGTCCCCTCTCATCGCACCCAGAATAGAATTAAGAGTGCAGAATATGATGCCCGAGGCCGGGCCAGGATCATGTTTGAGAAGGCTGTTCGCAAGGCTGAGGTGGAGCTAATGAGGCATCACTACAAGAGCGAGCTTGAGTCAACAGATAACAATGTGAAGGCAGAGGCCCTGGCTAAAATGGCCCTCCATCGTCCAGGGTCCTACCTCACCGAGGAGGAGATTGCTCACATCCAGCAGGAGACCATGGCGGAGTGTCATGAACAGCCACCGATACCCAACTGCTCTTCCCCAGCAGTGCAGCAGTACAGGACCATTAACGGGACCTGTAACAACCTGGACAAGCCAACAATTGCTGCGGCTGGAGAAGACTTTAGGCGCCTCATCAATGCTCACTATGAGGACGGCATTCAGCAGCCTACAGGAACACTGCAGAAAATTGGCAAGGACCTTCTTGGCAGAGGGCCTTTTGATCCACCTAACCCCAGTGCTAGAGAGGCCAGCAGGACCGTCCTCTTGAACAGAAGCATCGACGATGACCTCCACTCACACATGATCATGCAGTGGGGTCAGTTTTTGGATCACGACTTGGACCTTGCACCTGAACAGAGCGAGGAGGAATGCCCGCTGGAGTCCTGTGAAGTAACGGAGGAGTGCTGCCCCATTCCAGTTGTCATGAACCCTGATGGAGACCCCACCTTTGGAGGCCAAAAATGTCTATTCTTCCCCAGATCTATCCCCTCGTGCAATTTTGAGAAGGGTAAGCATGGTCCAAGAGAACAGTTCAATGCACTGACCCCCTACATCGACGCCTCCAATGTATATGGCTCAAGTGAAGAAGTGGCAAATGCACTGCGCGAGTTTAAAGGTGGTCGACTTCTGGTTGGTCCACCACATGCACCTGGAGCAAAGCCATCCCTCCCTCTTTTCCCAGCTGAGCAGGCTGAATCGCCCGTCTGCCTCGCTCAGTGTCCTGGCCTCAAAGAATGTTATGTTGCTGGTGACATTCGTGCAAATGAGCATATAAGTCTCACGATGATGCACACCATCTGGTTGAGGGAGCACAATCGCATTGTGACTGAGCTGGCTAAGTCAGACCCAACCTTGACAGACGAGGAACTATACCAAACTGCTAGGAAAATCATTGGGGGACTGATGCAGAAGATCGTGTTTGAAGATTACTTACCTGAGGTTCTTGGACGTGAAACTGTTGAAGAGCCTATCTTGGGTGATTTTGAAGGGTTTGACCCTACTGTAGATCCACGAGTTCCCAATGCTTATGCAACAGCTGCCTTCCGCTATGGCCATTCCCTCATCAGGGCTAACTTTGCTCGTCTTGGTAAGGGATACAAGCCCATTCCTGCAGGTCCACTCAATCTCGTAGACTCCTTCTTCAACCCCAAGCAGTACAACATTAGCTTAGGTACCGACCCCATCATGCGAGGCCTCTTGACAGAGCGCTCAAGGCGCTCTGATGAGTTCCTCAACCCGGTCATCACAAATGCACTATTCCGCACTCCAGAAAACCTTGGCCGAGACCTCGCAGCACTCAACATCAACCGAGGGAGGGACCACGGACTGGCACCATATCCAGTGTGGAGGGAGTACTGCGTCAACTTCTTCAAAGATGAATTTAACCTTATTGTTAAGCCTGAGTTCCGCAGTGAGCTGACAGAGCTGCACCTCCTCCGCACCTACGGCTCCCTGGACACAGTCGACCTCTTCCCTGGGGGAATGGCAGAGGCTCCTTTCATATTTAGAAACTCAAGGTCAATTATCGGACCAACATTCACGTGCATCTTCATCAACAACTATCGTGCTCTTTCTCGCGGTGATCGCTTTTTCTACCTTGGAGACGCCGCTTTTACTGAGGCACAGAGGACAGCAGTGCAGCAGGGTTCCCTGTCAAAGGTCATTTGTGACAATTCTGATGGCATCGTCAATATTCAGGCAAATGCATTCAACGTCCCATCAATCAGCAACCCTCGAGTCCCATGTAGCTCACTTCGATCTGTCGACCTGTCAGCCTTTGCGCCCTCTGGACAGTGCCGACAGAGCACCTACATGAGGATTACCACTACCGGCAGGGCCATCGCTGCCATCGCGGCCCTTATCGATAAGGACAAGCTTAGCATAAGACGCAACTTATTATTCTTTCGGGCAGGGTCACATTGTATAGAAGTCTCATGCCCAACAAACTTCTTGCGCCTGTTTGGTTATGCGTTCAGATCCAGGTGCAGGGCACCCGTTCAGGCCCCAGACCTACCCCCCACTGTCAGCAGATTTCGAGTTTATGACGCAAAGGTCACCCCTGACCTACTGGTGGCTGCTAACGGATTCTACAGCAGCCGGTCGGCATGTCTGGCAGGCACCGTGAGTGCACTCACATTCGGTTGTGGCACAACTGTGCAGGAAACTGAAGAGGAGTCCCTGATGTCAGATGACAGTGAACTTATTAGAGAAGTGAATGAGACATATTACAAGGGTGATTACACGTTGATTCAGGAGGAATCCACCAACCTGAAAGTCACCCCGCTTTCTTCAAATGAGGAAGACATGCACCAGGACATACCTGATGTCACTGACCAAGATGCCCTGCTGCAGAGCTTGGAAGAAGCCCTTCGTGGACTCAAGTAGTTACATTACTGAACCAATAATAGACAAACAGTATGTAGCCATTGTGTGATGTAAATACGTAATGTAGGCTAATGGTGATTTAATGTTGCAATAATGAATCATAATTAAAACTGGATTAGTAAACATCAAAGCAAAGAATAATTTACACTACTTGAGTCACAGTCACAGCATCACAGTACTCATATACGGATTGCCAGCTACAGTGGCATGGTTAAGTGTGGCAGTGTGCGTAGGTCGTTTCGTCATTAATCAGAGTACGTAGGCTGATTGTCTCACCCACACCCACTCACTGCCTGGTCCACATGAATGGTACATGCCCTTATGTGATGGGTCCTACACAACTGCTGACTGGAAAGATTGGGACAAAGAAATCGAGGCAGATCCAAGCATCCAATGTTTCAGTAGCATACAGCTACCATCATCACACACACACACATAGACGCACGCACACATAGACGCACGCACACACACACACATGCACATGCACACACACGCACACGCACACGCACACACACACACACATTCCCTGATGATGGTAGCTGTATGCTACTGAAACGTTGGAAACACAGTTCCCAATTGGCAAAATGGTACGTGCAAAATATTTGACATGTCGGAGATACCTAGCCACTCTGGCATTTTCAATGTAGGTATCCATGCATGGTTAACTGCACCCACTTGAAACCACAGTAGAGCCCAAATCAACTGAGCGTGCCCACTGGGGTTTCAAACAAACCTACTGTTGACAGAGGATAGACTCTTGCTTCTACCACAACAACTTGCTTCAATTTCAGAAACTTGCTTCAATTTCAGAAACTTGCTTCAATTTCAGCGTCAATTCGGAAACATTTTCACTGTACACATCCATACATACGTACTGTACATGTGCACAATGAAACTTACATACATACTGTAGGTGACATGTGTCATGTGACCCTTGGCTATCACATGTAACTTGCTTCATTCAATCCCTGTATGTATGTACATAATGTACAAACATTTCAGATTTAGTCACTGCTGAAAACGAAATGGCCACATGGTACACTGACCCACAGCACACAGGACTGCTGATAAAGTAGTGAAACAAACTCTATTACACAAGTACATACGTACTCACCT
The DNA here is from genome assembly GCA_949841015.1 of Aplysina aerophoba. NCBI lineage: Eukaryota > Metazoa > Porifera > Demospongiae > Verongiida > Aplysinidae > Aplysina > Aplysina aerophoba. The sequence continues at coordinate 6,318,327 of OX465040.1, forward strand.
AACATTGTCAAATTGCAGTATATACAGCCTGGAAGGTCTTGTACAGCCCATACTGCACTACAGCAGGTCCACCATACACAGAGTCAAACATTGTCTACTTGGAATACAGCCTGGAAGGTCTTGTACAGCCCATACTGCACTACAGCAGAGGATTAACAAGAGGAAGCTGCACATTATGTCACAGTCATGAATGCCATTACAGCCATTGGCCCAGCACTCTGGGTCATTTAACACCACTCAAGTGGAAAGACTAAGTCTTTACCTATTGAAGATGCTTCCTCCCTACACAGCAGAGCACTCCTACATGTGTGTGTTTATGCACCCCTGTACAGATGTGCACCCAGACAAGTACATGACATTGCACCACCCTCCAATGCCACACTGACCAGCACACATTTGCTCACATTGCATTCCATTCCATGAGACCAAGAACTTTCCTCAAGCTGTGAAGTTAGCGAACTTGTACAAGTTACATGCTAGCTTGCAAACACACACTGATAATCAAGAACCATGTTGAGCCCCTTAAGCTTTGCTCTCTGTGCAGACTTCATCCAGAAATGCTGCGAGTTCTCTGTGGGTATACTGTAGGTGCACAGGGGAATCTCAAGGTGGCCCCATCAGTCTATGACCTGTGCCTGAATTCACTGTGCCCCTTGGAGTGTGGTGCCATGGCCGTGTTAGCCAGCAAGAATAAACTCTGCCATTCACCCAAATAGCACGTTGAGGAGGGGCTGGACTTGTATCCAGAACACACGCACGCACACATACATGCATGCACACATGCATGCACACATGCGCGCACACACACCACACACACAAACACACAAACACGCGCACGCACACACACGCACATGCACACACACACGCACACACATGCACACACACACACGCACATGCACACTCACACACGCACAAATGCACACACACACACACACACACGCACGAATGCACGCACACACACACACACACACACACACACACACACACACACACACACACACACACACACACACACACACACACACACACACACACACACACACACACACACACACACACACACACACACACACAAGTGCACTAGCTACACAGTGTGCTAGATTTAGAGGTAGCAAATCCACAATGCACCCAGACATTCCATGACATCTGGTGTCACAGGTACTACTGTCTAGCTGAGAGCAATCACCCACACGTACAGTACGTAGTGGTCTTGTGTGCAAGGGCTAGGATTATATCTGTGCTGTTTTACGTGTTGTAGGGCACTTTGATAGAGCCTACATCACTGGCGACCACTGCTTCCCTGCACGTGATTTAGTACTCACATTCAGGTTTGATCACGGTGTGCCACGTACAAAGAAAGATACCATATTGAGGAGGGGTTGGTCTTGTATTCAGAACACATACACACACACACACACGTGCACACACATGCACACACACACACACACATAGACAATGGCACTTGTACTGTAAACTCATACAGTGCCAGTGCTGTGTCCTTGTTTCCCTGTGTCCCTGCGTGGATGTGCCCTACACTGTTTGGTGCTACGCGTGCACAGACAAGGAGAATGGACGACAAAAAGCATACAGCTGCTTTCTCATTCTTCCTCATTTTGGATTAGCGGTGGTGACTGTTTGGGGACTTACAAGCAATGCATGGAGAGAGAATGGTCCCAGTCTGGACCACTCAGCAGTCCTCCTGGGGCAGCAGCTCATACACGCTACATTCCCTCCAGCCCTGTTTCACAAAGGTCATGTCACGCAGACCTCCACACGTCAGTCTGTGTCCCCTCATCTCACAGCCATACACAGAAAAGTCAAAGATCCTGCCCACAATGTCCTGAGCAAAGCATTCATGTATGCACTACATGTACACCTACATAAACTGTTTGGGGACACTAGTCGCAGTCGTGACCAGCTACCTAGCTCAGTGTGGGAGGAGATGGTGCACTGCAGGTGCTGTCAGGTGATTAAGAAAACAGTGGAACAGCCCTCGTTGGCTGTGAATAGACTCTTTACCTCATTAGCTCATTGGATTAGCAAGCACCTCTCCCATCACATGTCAATAGTTTGCAGTACATATCTTGCTGCCACAGAGGTACACACTCGCTCACTGAGACACACACTCGCTTACTGAGGCACACACTCGCTCACTGAGACACACAATCGCTCACTGTGGCACGCACTCGCTCACTGAGGCACACACTCGCTCACTGAGGCACACACTCGCTCACTGAGACACACACTCGCTCACTGAGGCACACACTCGCTCACTGAGGCACACATACGCTCACTGAGGCACACACTCCCTCACTGAGGCACACACTCCCTCACTGAGGCACAAACTCGCTCACTGAGGCACACACTTGCTCACTGAGGCACACACTTGCTCACTGAGGCACACACTCGCTCACTGAGGCACACACTCCCTCACTGAGGCACACACTCCCTCACTGAGGCACACACTCGCTCACTAAGGCACACACTCGCTCACTGAGGCACACACTCGCTCACTGAGGCACACACTCGCTCACTGATGCACACTGAGGCACACACTCGCTCAGTGAGGCACACTGAGGCACACACTCACTCACTGAGGCACACACTCGCTCACTGAGGTTCACACTCGCTCACTGAGGCACACACTCGCTCACTGAGGCACACACTCACTCACTGAGACACACACTCCCTCACTGAGGCACACACTCGCTCACTGAGGCACACACTCGCTCACTGAGGCACACTGAGGCACACACTCGCTCAGTGAGGCACACTGAGGCACACACTCACTCAGTGAGGCACACACTCGCTCACTGAGGCACACACTCGCTCACTGAGGCACACACTCGCTCACTGAGGCACACACTCACTCACTGAGGCACACACTCCCTCACTGAGGCACACACTCGCTCACTAAGGCACACACTCGCTCACTGAGGCACACACTCGCTCACTGAGGCACACTGAGGCACACACTCGCTCAGTGAGGCACACTGAGGCACACACTCACTCAGTGAGGTACACACTCCCTCACCGAGGCACACACTCTCTCACTGAGGCACAAACTCACTCACTGAGGCACACTGAGGCACACACTCGCTCAGTGAGGCACACTGAGGCACACGCTCGCTCACTGAGGCACACACTCGCTCACTGAGGCACACACTCGCTCACTGAGGCACACACTCGCTCACAGAGGCACACACTCGCTCACTGAGGCACACACTCGCTCACTGAGGCTCACACTCGCTCACTGAGGCACACACTCACTCACTGAGGCACACACTCGCTCACTGAGGCACACTGAGGCACACACTCGCTCAGTGAGGCACACACTCGCTCACTGAGGCACACACGCACTCACTGAGGCACACACTCGCTCACCGAGGTACACACGCGCTCACTGAGGCACACACTCGCTCAGTGAGGCACACACTCGCTCACTGAGGCACACACTCGTTCACTGAGGTACACACTCGCTCACTGAGGCACACACTCCCTCACTGAGGCACACACTCCCTCACTGAGGCACACACTCGCTCAGTGAGGCACACACTCCCTCACTGAGGCACACACTCCCTCACTGAGGCACACACTCCCTCACTGAGGCACACACTCCCTCACTGAGGCACACACTCGCTCACTGAGGCACACACTCGCTCACTGAGGCACACACACACATGGACAATGGCACTTGTACTGTAAACTCATACAGTGCCAATACTGTGTCCCTGTGTGCCTGTGCCCCTGTGTCCCTGTGTGGTTGTGCCCTAAACTGTTTGGTGCTATGCATAGACAATGAGAATGGACCACAAAAAGCATACAGTTGCTTTCTCATCTCTCCTCATTTTGGATTAGTGGTGGTGACTTTTGGGGACTTACAAGCAATGCATGGAGAGAGAATGGTCCCAGTCTGAACCACTCAGCAGTCCTCCTGGGGCAGCAGCTCATACACGCTACGTTCCCTCCAGCCCTGTTTCATAAAGGTCATGTCACACAGACCTCCACACGTCAGTCTGTGTCCCCTCATCTCACAGCCATACACAGAAAAGTCAAAGATCCTGCCCACAATGTCCTGAGCAAAACATTCATGTATGCACTACATGTACACCTACATAAACTGTTTGGGGACACTAGTCGCAGTCGTGACTAGCTACCTAGCTCAGTGTGGGAGGAGATGGTGCACTGCAGGTGCTGTCAGGTGACTAAGAAAACAGTGGAACAGCCCTCGTTGGCTGTGAATAGACTCTTTACCTCATTAGCTCATTGGATTAGCAAGCACCTCTCCTATCACATGTCAATAGTTTTGGAGTACGTATCTTGCTGCCACTGAGGCACAAACTCGCTCACTGAGGCACACACATGCTCACTGAGGCACACACTCGCTCACTGAGGCACACACTCACTCAGTGAGGCACACACACGCTCACTGAGACACACACTCGCTCACTGAGGCACACACTCGCTCACTGAGGCACACACATGCTCACTGAAGCACACACTCGCTCACTGAGGCACACACACGCTCGCTGAGGCACACACTCGCTTGCTGAGGCACACACTCGCTCAGTGAGGCACACACACGCTCACTGAGACACACACTCGCTCACTGAGGCACACACTCGCTCACGGAGGCTCACACTGCTCACTGAGGCACACACTTGCTCACTGAGGCACACACTCGCTCACTGAAGCACACACTCACTCACTGAGGTACACACTCACTCACTGCGGCACACACTCGCTCAGTGAGGCACTCACACGCTCACTGAGACACACACTCGCTCACTGAGGCACACACACGCTCGCTGAGGCACACACTCGTTCGCTGAGGCACACACTCGCTCACTGAGGCACACACTCGCTCACTGAGGCACACACTCGCTCACTGAGGTTCACACTGCTCACTGAGGCACACACTCGCTCACTGAGGTTCACACTGCTCACTGAGGCACACACTCGCTCATTGAGGCACACACTCGCTCACTGAGGCACACACTCACTCACTGAGATACACACTCGCTCACTGAGGCACACACATGCTCACTGAGGCACACACTTGCTCACTGAAGCACACACTCGCTCACTGAGGCACACACACGCTCACTGAGGCACACACTTACTCACCGAGGCGCACCCACGCCCGCTGAGGCAATGGTCATACGGGTAGTCCCCCTTAAGTTGAGAGGAACATAGCGTGCTAGGACCCAGCCTCTGTGTAGCATGCTAGGTTGTGCTGCTCTGGAGAGAAGCCAACTCAAGCAAAGTGGGAGGCAGTTGGTTCATACACTTCCATGACAGGAAGCCAACTTCTCTAATCACATAATACTTGTGAATCAGAGCAAGTGTAGTAGGAATTATTCACACCAGCACATCCAGCACTGGGGGGGGGGGGGGGGGGGGACAGGATGCCAGGCAGGACAGGAAGCTGTACTACAATAGGAAGGACAAGGTGATGAGCTGTATTTAATCACTGGGTACACTGAGTGCAGTTGATTCTCTTTCAGCAGCCTTCAGAGACAGGACTGCTATTCTGAGGGAAATTTGCTACAACTCCAAAGATGAAGACTGCTGGTTGGAGTGCTGCCCTCCTCCTCCACCTGCTTGGCCTAGCTGCCAGTCTGGCCTCAGCCCAGTACCTTGCTTCCACAGGTGAGTGGTGTGGGGACCACAGAGGGTAGGCCTTGCTGCTGCCCTCACTGAACAGAGAGTGAGGTGCTTGGGGTAGACTGTGAGCTGCTAGAGGGCACTGTGCCGTTCACATGTCAGTGGAGTGGTGGGACTGGGGCAACTTGTAGAGCTACGGGAGTGGACCAGCTGCAGAGCATGTGCAGTCCACAACACAGTGCATTCACCAGCTGTCCTTCCTGCCTCCTTCCTGCAGAGTGAGCAAACACCATCAATGCAGCCATTGCCAGCGTAAAGGCAAGCACCAAAACTGTCTCCCAGACCTACGTCCCCTCTCATTGCACCCAGAACAGAATTAAGAGTGCGGAATATGATGCCCGAGGCCGGGGCAGGATCATGTTTGAGAAGGCTGTTCGCAAGGCTGAGGTGGAGCTAATGAAGCATCACTACAAGAGCGAGCTTGAGTCAACAGATAACAATGTGAAGGCAGAAGCCCTGGCTAAAATGGCCCTCCATCGTCCAGGGTCCTACCTCACCGAGGAGGAGATTGCTCACATCCAGCAGGAGACCATGGCGGAGTGTCATGAACAGCCACCGATACCCAACTGCTCTTCCCCAGCAGTGCTGCAGTACAGGACCATTAATGGGACCTGTAACAACCTGGACAAGCCAACAATTGCTGCTGCTGGAGAAGACTTTAGGCGCCTCATCAATGCTCACTATGAGGACGGCATTCAGCAGCCTACAGGAACACTGCAGAAAATTGGCAAGGACCTTCTTGACAATGGGCCTTTTGATCCACCTTATCCCAGTGCTAGAGAGGCCAGCAGGACCGTCCTCTTGAACAGAAGCATCGACGATGACCTCCACTCACACATGATCATGCAGTGGGGTCAGTTTTTGGATCACGACTTGGACCTTGCACCTGAACAGAGCGAGGAGGAATGCCCGCTGGAGTCCTGTGAAGTAACGGAGGAGTGCTGCCCCATTCCAGTTGTCACGAACCCTGATGGAGACCCCACCTTTGGAGACCAAAAATGTCTGTTCTTCCCCAGATCTATCCCCTCATGCAATTTTGAGAAGGGTAAGCATGGTCCAAGAGAGCAGTTCAATGCACTGACCCCCTACATCGACGCCTCCAATGTATATGGCTCAAGTGAAGAGGTGGCAAATGCACTGCGCAAGTTTAGTGGTGGTCGACTTCTGGTTGGTCCACCACATGCACCTGGAGCAAAGCCATCCCTCCCTCTTCTCCCAGCTGAGTGGGCTGAATCGACCGTCTTCCTCGCTCTCTGTCCTGGCCTCAAAGAATGTTATGTTGCTGGTGATGTTCGTGCAAATGAGCATATAAGTCTCACGATGATGCACACCATCTGGCTGAGGGAGCACAATCGAATTGTGGCTGAGCTGGCTAAGTCAGACCCAACCTTGACAGACGAGGAACTATACCAAACTGCTAGGAAAATCATTGGGGGACTGATGCAGAAGATCGTGTTTGAAGATTACTTACCTGAGGTTCTTGGACGTGAAACTGTTGAAGAGCTTATCTTGGGTGATTTTGAAGGGTTTGACCCTACTGTAGATCCACGAGTTCCCAATGCTTATGCAACAGCTGCCTTCCGCTATGGCCATTCCCTCATCAGGGCTAACTTTGCTCGTCTTGGTAAGGGATACAAGCCTATTCCTGCAGGTCCACTCAACCTCGTAGACTCCTTCTTCAACCCCGAGCAGTACAACATTAGCTTAGGTACCGACCCCATCATGCGAGGCCTCTTGACAGAGCGCTCAAGGCGCTCTGATGAGTTCCTCAACCCGATCATCACAAATGCACTATTCCGCACTCCAGAAAACCTTGGCCGAGACCTCGGGGCACTCAACATCAACCGAGGGAGGGACCACGGACTGGCACCATATCTGGTGTGGAGTGAGTACTGCGTCAACTTCTTCAAAGATGAATTTAACCTTATTGTTAAGCCTGAGTTCCGCAGTGAGCTGACCGAGCTGCACCTCCTCCGCACCTACGGCTCCCTGGACACAGTCGACCTCTTCCCTGGGGGAATGGCAGAGGCTCCTTTCAAATATAAAGACTCCACTTCAATTATCGGACCAGCGTTCACGTGCATCTTCATCAACAACTACCGTGCTCTTTCTCGCGGTGATCGCTTCTTCTACCTTGGAGACGCCGCTTTTACTGAGGCACAGAGGACAGCAGTGCAGCAGGGTTCCCTGTCAAAGGTCATTTGTGATAATTCTGATGGCATCGTCAATATTCAGGCAAATGCATTCAACGTCCCATCAATCAGCAACCCTCGCGTCCCTTGTAGCTCACTTCGATCTGTCGACCTGTCAGCCTTTGCGCCCTCTGGACAGTGCCGACAGAGCACCTACATGAGGATTACCACTACCGGCAAGGCTACCATTGCCATCGCGGCTCTCATCGATAAGGACAACCTTAGCATAAGACGCAACTTATTATTCTTTCGGGCAGGGTCACATTGTATGGAAGTCTCATGCCCAACAAACTTCTTGCACCTGTTCGGTTATGCATTCGGATCCAGGTGCAGGGCACCCGTTCAGGCCCCAGGCCTCCCCCCCACTGTCAGCAGATTTCGAGTTTATGACGCAAAGGTCACCCCTGACCTACTGGTGGCTGCTAACGGATTCTACAGCAGCCGGTCGGCATGTCTGGCAGGCACCGTGAGTGCACTCACATTCAGTTGTGGCATAACTGTGCAGGAAACTGAAGAGGAGTCCCTGATGTCAGATGACAGTGAACTCATTAGAGAAGTGAATGAGACATATTACAAGGGTGATTACACGTTGATTCAGGAGGAATCCACCAACCTGAAAGTCACCCCGCTTTCTTCAAATGAGGAAGACATGCACCAGGACACACCTGATGTCACTGACCAAGATGCCCTGCTGCAGAGCTTGGAAGAAGCCCTTCGTGGACTCAAGTAGTTACATTACTGAAGCTAATGTAACAACTTGAGTTGATGTAAGAACAATAATAAACTTAAAGTACGTAGCCATTGTGTGATGTACATACGTAATGTAGACTAATGGTGATTTAATGTTGCAATAATGAATCATAATTAAAACTGAATTTGTAAACATCGAAGCAAAGAATAATTTACACTACTTGAGTCACAGTCACAGCATCACAGTACTCATATACGGATTGCCAGCTACAGTGGCATGGTTAAGTGTGGCAGTGTGCGTAGGTCGTTTCGTCATTAATCAGAGTACGTAGGCTGATTGTCTCACCCACACCCACTCACTGCCTGGTCCACATGAATGCTACATGCCCTTATGTGATGGGTCCTACACATATGCATGCACACGCACACACACACACACACACACACACACACACACACACACACACACACACACACACACACACACACACACACACACACACACACACACACACACACACACACACCACACACACACACACACACACACAGACACACACACATGTGAGCAAGATGTGGTCACCCTCACCTCTCCCTCTCCTCCTCCCTCCCAATGGACTCCCTGTGCTGCTCCACCCTCTCCCTCCCCCCAAGACAGCACTTGCTCCAGGAGCCCAGCTCAAGCAGGTACGCATCAAACTCTGCTGACGTGACCTCCCACAGTGGAGGAGAGTGAGGTTGAGGGACCACTTGGGGAGGAGGAAGGGTCAGACGATGAACAACAACTGCCAACTGGAAAGATTGGGACAAAGAAATTGAGGAAGATCCAAGCATCCAATGTTTTGTCAGCTGTATGGTACCAAAACATTGGAAACACAGTTCCCAATTGGCAAAATAGTACGTGCAAAATATTTGACATGTTGGAGATACCTAGCCTCTCTGGCATTTTCAATGTAGGTACCCATGTATGGTTAACTGCACCCACTTGAAACCACAGTAGAGCCCAAATCAACCGAGCGTGCCCACTGGGGTCTCAAACAAACCTACTGTTGACAGAGGATAGACTCTTGCTTCTACCGCAACAACTTGCTTTAATTTCAAAAACTTGCTTCAATTTCAGAAACTTGCTTCAATTTTAGCCTCAATTCGGAAACACACAGCACACAGGACTGCTGATAAAGTAGTGAAACAAACTCTATTACACAAGTACATACGTACTCACCTAATATTGTCAAATTGCGGTATATACAGCCTGGAAAGTCTTGTACAGCCCATACTGCACTACAGCAGGTCCGCCATACACACAGTCAAACATCGTCTAATGTAATACAGCCTGGAAGGTCTTGTACAGCCCATACTGCACTACAGCAGGTCCACCATACACAGAGTCAAACATTGTCTAATTGTAGTACAGCCTGGAAGGCCTTGTACAGCCCATACTGCACTACAGCAGGTCCACCATACACACAGTCAAACATCGTCTAATATAATACAGCCTGGAAGGTCTTGTACAGCCCATACTGCACTACAGCAGGTCCGCCATACACACAGTCAAACATCGTCTAATGTAATACAGCCTGGAAGGTCTTGTACAGCCCATACTGCACTACAGCAGGTCCACCATACACACAGTCAAACATCGTCTAATATAATACAGCCTGGAAGGTCTTGTACAGCCCATACTGCACTACAGCAGGTCCGCCATACACACAGTCAAACATCGTCTAATGTAATACAGCCTGGAAGGTCTTGTACAGCCCATACTGCACTACAGCAGGTCCACCATACACACAGTCAAACATCGTCTAATGTAATACAGCCTGGAAGGTCTTGTACAGCCCATACTGCACTACAGCAGGTCCACCATACACACAGTCAAATGTTCGAGTACATAGCAGTTCCCAAATGGACGGACTGGAAAGTTGCATCTACGTACTTGAGATGATCTGCGCAGTAGATGGGACGGACAGTGTTTGAATAAAAGAAGGACAACGGGCCCCACTTAACAGGGACAACAGTACTTTGCCGAGACTCTATGCTGCACTACTGGACTGACATTACAACCTTGTGACGTCACTATTATTTATCAATTATTTTATTTCATTTTTTATTATTTTTTTACATTATATATATGCAGCTACATTAAAAAATTGTATATATAATAATACTACTAATTGTAGATAACCTCCTTCATTGCATTGTACAGTTATTATTATTATTATTATTATTATTATTATTATTATTATTATTTTTATTATTATTATTATTGTTGTTGTTGTTGTTGTTATCTCTGTTTTGCTTTTCCTTGTATTAGGTACGTAGTAAATTGCCTCCTTTCAAATATTATATTCTATTATTATTGTTTTAGTACAACTCAGGCATTATTCTGCTTTCTGTATTTGTATACCTCACGCGACCACATCATTGTCTGAATGACCTATTGTATTTATAAGTACATGCGAGTCTGTTCGTGTCAATTATTCAATGACGAAGGCAGCTGTAGGTTGCCGAAGCGTCTGAATTTTTGTTTGGTGTTCTGGCTAGTGCAACAAATTGATCAATACGAGTCCACCCAGCCACTAAGGTCTATCGTAGAAGAATGAATTACCTAATGCATAACACACAGCATTATAATAGCCACTCATACACAAACGTGACTAGCTAATGGCTACAGACAGGTACGATGGAGCCTCTCTATAAAGGACACTGCGATATAATGGCTACAGACAGGTACGATGGAACCTCTCTATAAAGGGCAGTGCGATATAATGGCTACAGACAGGTACGATGGAGCCTCTCTATAAAGGACACTGCGATATAATGGCTACAGACAGGTACGATGGAACCTCTCTATAAAGGACACTGCGATATAATGGCTACAGACAGGTACGATGCAACCTCTCTATAAAGGACACTGTGATATAAGGACATCCAGCTGTAAGGTTCCCCTGAGGTGTGGTGAAGGGACTGCCCAAACTGCAACACAATGACATACGTAGCACTAAATCTAATACTGCAGCTACTGAAGAAAATGAATGCATCTTTAATGCTTCTCTCGCTATCAGCAAATGAGAGGTCATGATCTCGCGTTGCCGCATGACAGTAATGGCAAACACGAAATACATATATACGTAGACTAAATAAGAGACTTGCAGCTGTGATTGGCATGTTGTTCATATGTACATGAGTGAGTACTGTACACATTATAATGCCTATAATGTGTATAAAACATGGGCTCTCAGCACCGGAAAAATGCACTTTAAAATTAAGTTTATAAAGGAAGAGTACCGTTGTGTATCCTAATTGTCTTTCATTCCAAGAGCCCAGCGCTGCATGAGTAAATTTGAGTACATACGGGCACACTTCTCCCTACCCCACTGGGCGGATCCAAGCACCATCTACAACACCCCCACTTTACCCCCACTGCAGGCCGTTCATTTTGATACAACTACGGTGCACAACTCGGTCCATCACTAGTGTGTACAGTCTCTCCACAGCGCTAGCACAGTTCACTGCTCATGAGATATGTTGACAGATAACTACATGCCTAACATATACTGCACATTCTCCCTTCAACCAACTGCAGACAGTGCTGCAGTATTTACAATTATTATAATCTCAACTTCTACAATATGATTAAGTACACACCATTGGAGCATTGCTACTACCTGTATACGATTAGGCCAGTCAAGAACAGTAAGTTCACCGTTGAAACTACTTTAGTCCTTCAAGAGCTGCCTCCAGGCTTTGCAGCAGGGCATCTTCACTGGTAGTTTCCTTGCTCTCTGCCTTTGCATCCTCCTGTGATGAGTGGCTCCTGGATTGGGACTGCATGGTGCTGCCAGCAGCTTGGTGGGTTTTAGCATGGTGGCTGGCTGTGTCTTCACTGCTAACTTCATGAAGTAGGGCCTTGTATTTGCCGCTGGCAAAGGTCTCATTCATCATTCTCGCGATGTCTTCGTCGGATGTCGCATCCTGTGACAACACCCCATTGGACCGTCGAGCGCAGTCGGTCGTAAGTGCATTCACAGCACCCGAAACACATGATGACTCGCTGGGGTAGATGCCATTGCTGGGATTCAACAATGCCACCTGCCAATCTGCACTGTACAACCTTCGCACATTGCTGCTACTTGAGGGCAACCCAGGTGCAGGGGAAGGGCGAGGACACCTATATGGGTATGAAAGAGACCTGATGTGGACGACACTTGTAGGACGACCTATTGGAATACAACGAAAATTGCCACCACCAAACTTAAAGAATGAAGTGCGGGAGAAATCAAATTCAGCTCCGTCCAAGGTTGCCACAAAAGCCACAGCTACAGACGAGCCAGAATACCTCAAGTACAACTCAGGAGGGGACTCTGCAAAGACTTGAAGGTTGATCGCAGGAAGGCTAAGACATGGCACACGATCAGTGCCCGTTGCAGCTACAAGTGCCTGTGGCTGGATGGTCTCAATGTTGTCTGCATTCTCACATACAACTCTTGAAAGGGAGGTCTTCTGCACCTCAGTTCTCTGGGCTGGAGTGAAGGCAGTGTCTCTGAGGTAGAAGAAGCGATCGCCCTCAGCAATGGATCGAAAGGTAATGATCATGATACATGTGAAAGTAGGCCCCAAACGTGACTGCTGCCCTTTGAATTCAAACGGAGCCTCCGCCAATCCCCCAGGGAAGAGGTCGACTGTGTCCAAGGAGCCGTAGGTGCGGAGGAGGTGCAGCTCTGTCAGCTCACTGCGGAACTCAGGAGTCACATCGATGCCTAAGGTATCTCTATAGTACTTGATGCAGAACTCCCTCCACACCAGATAAGGGGCCAGTCCGTGGTCCCTGCCGCGGTTGATGTTGAGAGAAGCGAGATCCCTTCCAATGAAGTCTGGTGTGCGGAAAAGGGCGGTTGTAAGTACAGGGTTGACGAACTCATCAGCACGTCTAGAGTGCTCCGTCAGCAGTCCCCTAAGCAATGGGTCAGTGCCTCTACTCTCATTAAAAGTACTTGGATTGAAGAATGCCCGTCCAAGCTCCAGTGGTCCAATAGGAAGAGGCCTGTAGTTCTCATCCAAACGAGCAAAGCTTGGTCTGGCTTGGGAATGACCAAAGCGGAACGCAGCCGTAGCAAAAGAATTAGGGATTGACAAATCTGCCATAGCGTTGTATCCACTGATATTGAGGATGAGGTCCTGCACCACTGACTGGCCAAGAATTTCAGGGAGATACTCCTGGTATACAATAGCCTGCACCATGCCCCCCACCACATGTCTGGCTTGCTGATACAGCATCTCATCGTCCAAGCTGGGGTTATACTGGGCCAGCTTCTCTGCAATGCGGTTGTGTTCCCTCAGCCATATGGTTTGCAGTACAGTGAGGGCGGTCTGTACGTTGACACGAGTGTCCCCAGCCACATAGCACACTGCGCCTGGAGGACACGCAACCTGGCCAGTACTATCTTCCGCTGCCAGCTGTGGGAGAGAGTCCTTTGCACCAGGGAAGGCAGGTGGGCCAACCCTCAAACGGCCACCATTGCCTTCTCTCAGGAATTGGGCAACGTCATCAGTAGACCCGTATATCAAGGATGCATCTATGTGGTGTGTAATGAAGTTGAACTGTTCTCTTGGAGAGAACTCTTCCATAGCTGGATCACAGAAAGGTACAGATCGTGAAAAGAAGAGACAGGGAAGGCTACCGAAGTTGGGGTCACCTTCTACCCCCCGCACAACTGGGATGGGGCTGCACATCTCAGTTGCCACACACTCAGTTGGCAGACATCCAGGAAAGACTGGAGCCAAGTCCATGTCATGGTCAAGGAACTGACCCCACACCATAGCCATGTGCGAGAGGCGATCGTCATCAACAGGGTTAGGCAGAACAACAGTCCTGCTGGCCTCTCTGGAACTTGGATTGGGAGGCTCAAAGGCATCTCTGTTCAGAATATCTTCATCAATGCTCTGCAGGAATCCTCTAAGCTGTTGGATACCATCCTCATAGTGAGGAGAGATGAGACGCCTGAATCTTTCTCCTGCTGAACCCAACAGAGGCTTCTCCAGGTTGTTACAGGTACCATTGATTGTTCTGAATACCTGCACTTCATCTGCAGAGCAGTCAGGCATCGGCACTGGTGGGCACGCTGCCATGGTCTCTTGCTGGATGTACGCCATCTCCTCCTTGGTGAGGAAGGACCCTGGGCGATGGAGGGTCACTTTAGCCAGTGCCTCCGCCTTCACTTGCTTGTCTGATGAGTGAAGAGAATCCTTGTAGTGGAGCTTCATTAGCTCTGTCTCAGCTTTGCGAACAGCCTTCTCAAACTGCACTCTGGCCTGTCCTCGAAACTGGGTCTTTGCATCCCTTATGCGATTCTGGCTGTGGACTTCATGATGAGTTGTCTTTGAAGCAGCAGCTTTCACTTCTGCTTTAACACTGGCAACAGCAGCTCTCACGGTCTTCATGCGCTCTGCACAGGACATTAGGAGGAGAGGTGGTGGTTACATGATGACACACCAGCAAGCACACAACAAGGCATGAACACTAGTGCTGAGCGATAGTATCGATTTTGCGATTATTGAGATAGTAAAGTGCACTGTCACCATCTTAACCAAATTCCTAAGGTTTCTCTACGATTATCACCATAGATACGTAGTTGATGAGTCACTTCCTAAGACTGTTCAACCATAGTCTGGCTAGCTAGACCGTCCCATCTAATCACCGGAGCGCTTAGGGCTGGGAAGGGGACGTCCCTCCCCTTCAGCGCCTCGGGCGCTTAAGTGGGACGGTCTAGCTAGCCAGACTAGTTCAACCATGGATAATCCATACAGAGATTGAAAACTTCCACTATGGTGATGCAATAACGGAAGTCAGTGATTTGCGATTCATGCTCGGATCGGCTGGGGAGTCGTGTGATGTGCTCTGCCAATCAAAACATTCTGACCTACAGCGGTTTGCAGATCAGAATGTTCAGAAAGTATGACCTCATCACAAATTGTTACATATACGTATATACAATATACGTATCAACTACAACACTGAACTTATACGCAATAGAGGCAGTTTCCTATGCTGGAATATCTATGGTTCAAGTCAAGCACTTTACAAGAGCAATTGCAGCAGAGCACTTCCTGCGTTTCCTCCTTTTCTGTGATGTCTAGCTGATAAACTGTTGCTGGTTTAGACTACGTATGCTGTTTTGCACTATTGGACACAGGTACTTTTGTGTTAGTTGGAAGTATACATTCACTGATAACACATGGTGTACGCACACTCTGCAAGCCACAACACCACTGAAGAAGGCAGCAAGCCACAACACCACTGAAGAAGGCTGCAAGCCACAACACCACTGAAGAAGGCTGCAAGCCACAACACCACTGAAGAAGGCAGCAAGCCACAACACCACTGAAGAAGGCTGCAAGCCACAACACCACTGAAGAAGGCTGCAAGCCACAACACCACTGAAGAAGGCTGCAGTCAGCTGCCTAAATGTTTGGTGAACAAAACCTTTTGGCTAGTTAATTCCAAGAGTACTTGTCACAGTGTTATTGTGTTTTAGCAATTCACAGTTCGAATTAACAGATATAAACAAACTATCGTGAAACTATCGAATATTGTGCCCATTGCCTCAGCCACTATCGTGACAGTGGGAAAAATACCCTATCGCTCAGCACAATTGCATACCAGTCCAGCCCACTTTAGTTCACCTACAGTACAGCCCATGCAGATCAGAGCACCATCAACCCTCACCTGCAGAAGCAAAGTACTGGTCTGAGGCCAGACTGGCAGCTAGGCCAAGCAGCAGGAGGAGGAGGAGGACAGCACTCCAACCAGTAGCCTTTGCACCCATGTTGCTCTTCAACAACTTGCAGCACACACAGAAGTTGTGTGTTCTTCAAAGTAGTTGCTGCAACTGATCTCTTCGAACTGCTTTATAGTAGATTTACGTAGCCTAAAATTGAATTCGCAATCCACCATACAACTGCAAGTCTCAGATAACGTCAATTGATATATATACATAGCTTCACCACAGTTTGTAGTGTCACAGGAAAGGTCACACAGCTGTATGGGTTGGGTCCCTAGTGGTTAGAGATTCCCAAGCATAATTATGCATACCGTGTGCCAATTATGTAGCCATGCACTGATAAAGTACAGTAAACCTTGTATATATAGACATGGGATGGGATACATATGTATACGTATATATGTACGCATGTTGGATACATGCTATGAGTTGGTACCCTATTATAGGTACGTAAAACTGTAGAAGAGCATGCATTCCTGAAAGGTGACAGCCTGTGTAGGCACTGGAACACTTGAAAAGATGTTCAATCAAGCTGCATGAGTATCATATTTACTTGCACAGATGACCCACCAGCAAATGAACACCAGCCTACCTCCAGGCACTACAGTTCATCCCGTGTAGAGCACCACCGACTCTCACCTTCAGCAGC
The DNA here is from genome assembly GCA_949841015.1 of Aplysina aerophoba. Lineage (NCBI taxonomy): Eukaryota > Metazoa > Porifera > Demospongiae > Verongiida > Aplysinidae > Aplysina > Aplysina aerophoba. Next base: position 6,335,306 of record OX465040.1, read on the forward strand.
AGGGCCTACCCTCTGCGGTCCCCACACCACTCACCTGACATGTGAACGGCACAGTGCCCTCTAGCAGCTCACAGTCTACCCCAAGCACCTCACTCTCTGTTCAGTGAGGGCAGCAGCAATGCCTACCCTCTGTGGTCCCCACACCACTCACCTGTGGAAGCAAGGTACTGGGCTGAGGCCAGACTGGCAGCTACGCCAAGCAGGAGGAGGAGGAGGACAGCACTCCAACTAGCAGTCTTTACAACCATTGCGTACTTGTCACACACACGGAGGATGTTTTCTTCTGCAGTTATGTACCTACAGAGTTGAGTTGGCGCTAATTGCATTATTTCACATCATTCTACAGCAGACTCAGCCCAGCATCCAAATTCCAAGCCACCATCTACACCCTCAAGCTCAGATCAAGGCTACCACAACAGTGATGACCACTTCCTTGCCACAGACTACATCATTGGGTAACATCAGGGAGAATCCTTACTATCTTCCTTCACTGTGCACAAGTGTGTTGGCTAGGTCCTTCTTGTGTAGATAGGAAGTTTTTACAGCTGTGGTTGTGGGCTGCCCATCAAGCGCACAGTGGGAGGTGCAGGTACACTACAGTAGGTAAACCCGTAGCATACCAGTAGTATATGTACGTATATACATACGTACATACGTATGTGGTCCTTGCAAATAATGCCTGTATAGGCCTAAAGCATGTATGTAGCTGGTCAAAATTGTTATCCTAAAGTATAGTCGATTTCTCACTCACTAGGGTCAATTTACTGAAACTTCATTGATTTTCATGGCATCGAGTCTATTCGCAGCTATTGTGTCGATTCTCTCTAGGGCACAAGATTGCTGGCTGGCCAGCTAGCTGAGGTCGAGAAGGCACATGAGAAGAAAGCATCACAAACAGTTTGCTTCTATTTGCTATGAACACTGCATCTCATGAATGCAATCACCTACTTATATGCTACTACTACTATCATAGATACTATCTATGCTACTATATAACATAAGCTTTGGAAATAAGGTTAAGTGGGTGCAGATCTGAAGCAGATGTGCACTCACTTAACCTTATTTGGAAATGTTTGGATGGGGGGAGGGATTAATGCAGAAACCTTTAAGGATGAAAAGGTTAAGGTGACGATAGTGATGGACAGAACATGTAGGGATGAAGCAGTTGGAATGGCAGTGAGAGAATGTGGCAGCAAACGTTTTTGCTCGTTCTGTTCTCTGACACTATAAACTTTGCATAGTGGTGCATGGGTCTGAACCCCCTGTGTGTGTTTGTACATTTTGCACTGAAATAATTTGACAAATTGATATTATATTTATACTTGATGCCGTAGGTCGAAGAATATAACATATTGAAAAATGCTAGTCCAGCGTGTCCGGGTAGGCGGTGAAGCTACTTGATGGTGATTGGTTCACACGTTAACCGTTGCATTCTTGCTCACCAAACAAGGTCTGCGGCGAAGGAGACACGCAGTTATAACTGCATACTGAAGAACATCTTCCCGTCGTCTTCCCCCCGCATCCGTCACGTGACTTGCTATTGCTGATCACGTGCGAAAAGGCGCACAAAGTGACAGCGTGCATAGAGTGCTAGACCGGCTATGGCGAAACGTGTGGTAAAGACGTATGGAAAGAGAGGAGTGCGAAGGCTTGACTTGAGCGATGAATGGAAATGCGTGAAAGAATCTCCTGTGTAGTAAGCGAATGGCATCCACGCATTGGCACGGTGTGGCGTGCAAGCCGTGCTTTGATGCATTTGTGAAGCGCGCAGTAGTTGACATTACTTACTGCCCTTCTGTGCTCTTTCCCCAGCACCCGCGTACTACCATCCCCTCTCATAACCTCCCACAAATGGTCATCAGTCGCGCCTCAACCAATGATGGACCACTCCTCACCTGCCACGCCCCCCACCTCCTCGAGCACGCCCAACAACATGGCCTCTGCTGGTACCATGGAGACAAGCAGTGGCAGCGACGAGTCTGCCCAAAGCTCCAGCACTGGGTGGTCAATTGTCACATCTCCACCGTCCACTGTCGACTCCTCCCCCTCCCCCCCATACATGGGCTGCAGAACCACTACATCTCCACCGTCCACTGTCGACTCCTCCCCCTCCCCCCCATACATGGGCTGCAGAACCACTACATCTCCACCGTCCACTGTCGACTCCTCCCCCTCCCCCCCATACATGGGCTGCAGAACCACTACATCTCCACCGTCCACTGTCGACTCCTCCCCCTCCCCCCCATACATGGGCTGCAGAACCACTACATCTCCACCGTCCACTGTCGACTCCTCCCCCTCCCCCCCATACATGGGCTGCAGAACCACTACATCTCCACCACCCACTAGTTTGCTCGCAGATAAGGCCACTGTCAGACAGTCTGACCCTGTTTCTACCTCGCACACATGCACCCAATCAACCATGTCGCCAGTACTGTTTGAGGAGAGCTCAAGCGATCCCTCACCACCACCTCACTCTGCTAGGACAACGGTGAATCCATCGTCTGCGGGTGGGACACTTTGCATCAAGGATGACTTTGTTTTGTACCTCTCGAGACTCAGCCTCAAGGACAGCAACCACGAGGGGAGTCTGTCCTGTCACTCACTAAAGACCCCTCCCCCCTCTGCCAGTGCTAAGGAGGGCAAGGAGAATGCGATTCCTCAAGAGGCTGCTCCACATGACTCACTGCACTCCAACTGCCACACTCCTGCAGAATGTGTGGTGGGTGGAGAGACAACTTCAACACATGTCCAGCATTCTCGTGTTGTTACCCCCTCCCTCTCTCCCCAGCCTGCATGTTCTTTCTCTGTTGAAGCGGCAAGACCCCCTACAATCAACGGCTCTTTCTTCCTTGTGGAAAATGAGGTTCAGTTCTCACAGGCTCTCTCTCCCAGCCGGTCCAGCACTCCCTGTGTGAGTGTGGGAATGGAGGGGGTGGAGTGTGGGGTGTGAGTGGAAGGGAGGGTGAGGGGTCAAGTGTGTGGGGTGTGAGTTGGAAGAGATGGTGAGGGGTCAAGTGTGTGGGGTGTGAGTGGAAGAGAGGGTGAGGGGTCAAGTGTGTGGGGTGTGAGTGGAAGGGAGGGTGAGGGGTCAAGTGTGTGGGGTGAGTGGAAGGGATGGTGAGGTGTTGAGGTGAGGGGTGTGAGTGGAAGGGATGGTGAGGGGTCGAGTGTGTGGGATGTGAGGAGTCAAGTGTTAAGCTGTAGAGGTGTTGAGCGTGAGGCCATTGTGAACTTCTGAGTAGTGAAGTACATGCGTAGCTGTGTGTTCAGCAAATCGTTCCAGATCAACACACTTAGCAATGATTTAAAATATGATGCAGGTATGATTGAATGATTAATTATTGCTACATGTGTTGGTCTGGAACGATTTTGCTGTTTATATTTATAACATAGCATAAGCCTCTACCAGATTAGCTGTGTTGGTGTGATTGGTGTGAAGTAGCTGCCAGGACTTCCCTCCCCCTGTTAGGCTTCAACCCAGAGAAGCACAACAAGCACCTTGAGCCTCCATCACTCCTCTTGCTTCTTGGTCAGTGGTCTAGTAGAGTCACTCCAACATGTGGCTTCACTACAGCTCATCAACTCACACACCACACACACACACACACACACACACACACACACACACACACACACACACATACAAACACCACACACAAGTTGGTATATTATGTAATTGTATATTTTATGTAAAGGTTGTGGTAGAGGCTCGTGGCTACGGCTTTAAATGGCAGTAGTGATGTTGACCTTTTTCACGTAGCACAGTAGATTGTAGTTGTGCAACGTTACAACCACGAAGGTCTTCTTCAGGTACAAAACTGTGACATGATGACATGGCATCACTACCGCCATTATTTGATGTACATACTCACAGTTCATGTCTGAGCACGCTAGAGTCAGTCCGGTGCATGTGGCGGTCCCCTGCCAAGAGTATGAAGACTCCTTCTGTGTGTACATACTCACGGTTCATGTCTGAGCACGCTAGAGTCAGTCCGGTGCATGTGGCGGTCTCCTGCCAAGAGTATGAAGACTCCTTCTGTGTGTACATACTCACATACGTACATCTTTGTCAGTTGGTACCCACCTCCCTATCCCTCCCCCAGACCTTTCTCTCCCCGCTCCACCCCTCCACCCTCTCCTCACGACAGAAGGTGCTGTCCCTCTGTGGACAGAGGGACGTACCACCCTTTAGTGACTATCTAACCCAGGGGTGAGGGAGTGAAGCATTAGACTTTATATGTAGTGGTACGTATATTGGGTACCATGATAACTGTTGCCATGTCAACCGCGGTTTCCTAGGCTATGTGAGGTGATGAAGCTTGGTGAGGGCCAGTATGGCGAGGTGTTCTCTCTGGAGAGGGCTGGGATGAAGGTGGCAATCAAAGTGAGTCTCTCCAGTGGGGTGTGCTAAGTGGATAGCAGCACGCAGCCCTGTACTGGAAGGATGCCTGTTTGTGTAGTGGTTACGTACATTGTGTAGTAGTTATTAGTTACATTTATTTGCTGAAGCCTAGGTGGAATTGGTATATAAGATGAGAAGGAGTGCAGATTGTGCAATGGGGATAGGTGGGTGACATCATCAATGACATCATCACAATAGTGAGGTGGCATCTTAGTATGTGGGAGGACATCTTCATAAGACAGGAGCCACAAGGCATGCTCAAGAGCACAACTACTCCAGGTAGCATCGCTGGCGAGACTGGCTTGTGGCGGTTTCCTTATGCATTGTAAGAGGAAGGAATTTGATTGGTGCATACTGCATCATGTGGGTGCACGGTGGCTTCTTGCTTCATGCAAGGATACTCGCTTTGGACTTAAAGGCGGGCGGGAGCAATCATTAGGGGGTTTGTAGCTCTGTGCTAGAACATCCTGTGAAGTTTTGATTGTCTCCTGCTGTGGTGTTTAAGCTCCAAGGCGTAATCTGATGCACTGTTTATGCTATCTTAAGGCTGGCATGGTGTCTCCTTCCCCTCCCCTCCCTCACTATCTCCCTCCCTTTCTCTCCCCTCCCTAACCCCTCCCCTCTTCCCTTCCTTCCTCCCTCCCTCCCTCCTGGTCTGGTGGAGGTGGTGCCTGTGGATGGACCCCTCCCCTACAACGGAGACCAACAGAAGTCCCTTGATGAGGTGCTGCAGGAGATGGTTATTTCCAAGTGAGTGGGTGGGTGGCCCTCCTTACGGGGAGGGAGGGGGGAGGGGGGACTGTGTATAGTGCTGGGCTGCACCATTTGTTGGTGGTAGGTACGTAGGTGGGGGCAAGGGCAGGGCAGGCGAGAGGAGGGGAGGGGCAATCTGTGCAATCTGTCCTGCACCTGCACTGACGTTGTGTGTGCATTCAGGGAATTGTCTGATTTGAGTGACTCCAGTGGAAATGGCCAAACAAGTGGGTTTGTCAGAGTGCACAGGTGAGTGCTCAACTTGATGTCTGTGTGTCTTCCCAGAGAGCACCCACGTGTACCCTGTATGTACGTGTCTCTGTGTATGCTACAGTTATCATAACTCCTCTCTCTCTCTCTCTCTCTCTCTCTCTCTCTCTCTCTCTCTCTCTCTCTCTCTCTCTCTCTCTCTCTCTCTCTCTCTCTCTCTCTCTCCTACTCTCCCACACACACACGCGCATGCACATGCTCCCCCAACCCAGGCTGGCCTACTGCACCGGGCGGTACCCCCCACCTCTGGTTACTGCATGGGAGGAGTGGGCGGCTGGTCCGGACCACGAGTGTGAGAATGACCATCCAGGTCAGTGACACTAGGGGGCGTTATAGTGGACACTGCTGGGACCCAGCTGGCTGTCCTGTCCCTTATTCAGAGGTAGATCTGTACACAGCTTGTGTGGTTGGGGCTACAGACAGTGTCCTCATTAGAGAGGTGTCTCCTTTACAGAGAGGTTCCACAGTATTGTATTGCTGTGCAGCAATGGGGCAGGTGGTGCTGTTGTTGAGTGCTGTAGTGTTTCTGTGCATTGCTCCTTTTTACCAAGATTTCAGCCATGGAATGTTCTAGACACAGTGACACAGGGCAAGGTGTCGGCTGCATTGGCTGTCAGCTGAACCTGGGCCTCCTGTGTGGGGGTGTGTGGTGCTAGTGTGTGCTCTTCCTCTGTGTATGCTAGTGTGTGCTCTTCCTCTGTGTGTGCTAGTGTGTGCTCTTCCTCTGTGTGTGGTGTGTGTATACGTACATACATAGGTGTGTTTGGGGAAGAGCAGTGTTACGTCATCTTTGAGACGGACAATGCAGGGGTTGACTTGGAACATGCCAAGGTGGGTCACCCGTTGTGCGGCAGCAGTGCAGTGCAGTGGTCATTAAGGCTTCAATGTGCGTGCCACAGTGCAAGGTATACAGAACTGTCATGACTGTGTCACTTTCTGCCCTCTTGACTGTGTCACTTTCTGCCCTCTTGACTGTGTCACTTCCTGGCCTCTTGACTGTGTCACTTCCTGCCCTCTTGACTGTGTCACTTCCTGTCCTCTTGACTGTGTCACTTCCTGCCCTCTTGACTGTGTCAATCCTGCCCTCTTGCTAAGTACGTGGTTACACGTGGCACCTCTTGAGTCTTACGTCTGCTGTGTGCTCCACTTCTCCTCCTCGCCACAGGTTAACAAGACTAGTGAAGCCGTGTCTGTCTTTTACCAGATCTGTGGAGCACTGGCGGTGGCTGAGGAGGTGAGTGGGGGGAGAGGGGTATACAGTGGGATTCGGTGAGGTCCATTGTTTGGGTGGTAGGAAGTGTATGCCTTGTGTGGTTAGTGAAGAGTGGCTTATCGGTGCTCTTCACACACAAACACACACACATGTGCGTGCGCACACACATGCACACACACATGTGCGCGCGCACACACATGCACACACGCACACGCATACAAACACACACACATGAACACACACACATGCGCACACACACACACATGCGCACACACACACACACACGCACGCAAACACACACATGTGCGCGCGCACACACATGCACACACACACACATGCACACACGCACACAAACACACACATGTGCGCGCGCACACACACACATGCACACACACACACGCACACAAACACACACACATGTGCGCGCGCACACACACACACACACACACACACACACAGTGACCCTCCCCTCTCTCACACAGGCTCTACACTTTGAGCATCGAGACCTCCACTGGGGGAATGTTCTGGTGTCTCCCACTAGTGAAGCAAACGTGATGGTGACTCTTGGTGGGACCACTCACCGCATCCCCTCGGAGGGGTTTAGAGCCACCATCATCGACTACACCCTCTCACGCATGGAGCAGGGTGAGCAGAACTGGTTCACCACCACTGCTCTTCGTGTGTGTGTGTGTGTGTGTGTCGTGTGTGTGTCGTGTGTGTGTGTGTGTGTGTGTGTGTGTGTGTGTGTGTGTGTGTGTGTGTGTGTGTGTGTGTGTGTGTGTGTGTGTGTGTGCGTGCATGTGTGCGTGCGTGCGTGCGTGCATGCGTGCGTGTGTGTGGATGTGTGTGTATTTGTCTGTGTGGGACCCATCACATGCGGTCATATACATGTAGTGGGGTCCATGTGGACCAGGCAGTGAGGGTGGGGTCATCAGCCAAGATTGATAAAGAACAATACGCCCTACAATGCCAAGCGCACCTTGTCCGGGTCATCCCTCCCTCCAGTCACTGAGAGTCCTCTGTGCAGGCAATGTACGCAATGTATGTTGCTGCATCCATGTAGGTGCATCCACACAGGGTACTCTGGATGGCACACCCAACTGAAGCCTCTCTCACTCATGAGGAAACCCTTCACACAATGCGCACCTGAAAGTCTCTGTTGTGTACATCTCCCTTGAAGCCCCCCAGACTCCCACACACACCCACACGCTACTTCCACACTGAACTGTCTGAGATGGCATGTTGACATTCATAACTTCCACACTGAAGTGTCTGAGATGGCATGTTGACATTCCTAACTTTCACACTGAAGTGTCTGAGATGGCATGTTGACATTCATAACTTCCACACTGAAAGACGACCTTCCGAATTATCAGTAAGATGATGGGGTGGCCCAGAAATGTATTAGGAGGACATGGCTGATGTCATGGAATTCACTGCCCAGGACAATTTTATTAGTCAGACCACTGGTAGCTATGTATGTAGCTGCTGCCTCCTTCGGTGGTGCTGTGTGTTAGGTGGTACTACGTGTGGTGCTTGTGTTCACTTTAACAGTGCTGTATGGTGCTTGTGTTCACTTTAACAGTGCTGTATTCATTCATACTATGTCGCTCACTCTGCTTCCCCATTGCTCCCCTGCCTGTACAGCTGGCTGTGTGTCCTATAACAACCTGACAGCAGTTGAGTGGCTCTTCGATGGTACTGGGGACCACCAGTTTGAGGTTTACCGGCTCATGAGAGATGAGACGAGGTAGGCAGACCAGGGGGCGGGGCTGGGGGCAAACAATGTCCACAGACCAGGGGGCGGGGCTGGGGGCAAACAATGTCCACAGACCAGGGGGCGGGGCTGGGGGCGAACGATGTCCACAGAGGAGGGGGCCGGGTGTTGGCTGTGCATTGGGTGTTAAAGTTGTACCCCCTTGCTCGTTCATTCAATCTGAGTGGATACTTGATTCTTGCTTATTCATTCATTCATTCATGTGTGTGTGTGTGCATGTTTCTGTGTGTCCAGGGGGGATTGGAGGGCGTACCATCCACGGACTAATGTTCTTTGGTTGGACTACCTCGCAAAGAAGCTTCTCACCAAGTTGAAGCGGCCAGGAGCACAGATTCGATCCCTTGCACAGTCCATCCTACAGTGCCGCTCAGCACGCGAGGTCTTCTGCCACAGAACATGACTGACTAACCATGACATCGTGGTGCACTCACCACACAATGTACACTATTTTACACTTGTCTTTGTACTGCCTGCTGTGTGCTGGCTTTTATACTGTTACTATTACTGGTAAGTGTGTACTGTACACTGCCCATCCCCAAGGAACACCTACCCACATGGAGGCATGTTGTTGCAGTCTGGGCTGGAAGCTCTGTAAGGGTCAGATCAGCTAGCTAAATGTTACTGGCCACTAATACCCCAGCTGTCACTGTCGGGTGGAGGCACACTGCCACAGACCTAGAAGCTGGCCACTGGGAATTAAGAAGGTTGCAGTGGTTGACTTGCTGGGTACCTACCTAGTGTAACACCATCTGGTGGGACTGATGAATCTGTGGTGGAGGCGAAGGCATGCATGCATATACTGTACGTATAGCTAGGCATATTACACTTGCACCGAAAAACAGCTGCAGATTGGTATATACGTAGTATGTAGTAGGACAGCTTCACCCTGTACAGGGCTCCAGATACAGTAAGAGGCCTACACCATGCAGTCCGTCCCATCAAACTTCCTTGATTGGTGCAGTGTGTTGCAAAATGACCCACTGTGTACCGGGCTGCATGCTATGTACATACTGTTCAATTAGGCCATTTGTATCCAAGGCCATCCGTGCCTGCCCACAAGGCATGCAAGGGACGAGGCAGCACGGAAAGAGCATCGGTACATGCTTATGTACACCAGGCAGGCATGGCTGATAGGGGCCCCACAGCAACTAGCTCCTCATGCCACCAACAGATGCCAGTACTGCCGGAATACAATCAATTCAAGTGCAACATGGCATCACGCATGCAGGTCTTGGATGGTGCACCTTCAGTTCATTAATGCTACACAGGCGGTGCCATTGTGCAGACTGACAATGTGAATAATTGCTTTAATAATCTTTGGAAACAACAGATTAGTTCTACTGCTTCACCGTGCAAGCCTTTCTCTCCACAGATCAGCTAGTTCACCTGCGCTTCTTCTCCGCTGGTGGAGGCTGCAGCTGAAACTCTTTGCCACTAGTTCCTAGCAGTCCACCACCAATGGGAGCTGAAGTGTTGGTTGTTGCTGGCAGCCGGATTCCTCCAACCCCGAGTCCTCCACCTCCAACCCCGAGTCCTCCACCTCCAACGCCGAGTCCTCCACCTCCAAACCCAAGTCCTCCACCTCCAACCCCAAGTCCTCCGCCTCCAACCCCAAGTCCTCCGCCTCCAATCCCAAGTCCTCCACCACCAACTCCGAGTCCTCCGCCTCCAACCCCAAGTCCTCCACCACCAAAACCGAGTCCTCCACCACCACCAACACCGAGTCCTCCACCACCAACACCGAGGCCTCCACCACCAACACCGAGGCCTCCACCTCCAACCCCGAGTCCTCCACCTCCAACCCCGAGTCCTCCACCTCCAACACCAAGTCCTCCACCTCCAACCCCGAACCCCCCACCAAGTCCTCCTCGACGCACTCCTACTCCTCCACCCAGTCCACTGCGGAGTTGAGTGTTGTTGGACAGCATCTGTCCACCCAACACACTCTGATGCCCCAGGCCCAGCACTGGCTGGTCTCCACCAACAGGGAGGGCATGGCTGAGTTTGAAGGGGGTGGGTCCTTTCTTCACATCATGGACGGCCCCTGCAAGATGTATAGAGACCCACAAACAATAGGGTTTGTTGCAGACAGGCGATAATTGCTGTGTGCGTGCGGTGTGAGCGTGCATGCGCGTGTGTGTGTGTGTGGCTGTGTGTGGATGTGAATTAGAAAGAATCTGAGCGATAGCACAGCACAATCTGAGCGTGATGGACAGGGCTCCCCAGGTCCAAAGACGGTTTAGAGATTGTAGAGTCAAAGATAATCCGGGGGCCGTTACTGTCTGAAAACCTTAGGCAAAGGAATTGTGACATCGCTCAGATTTTTTTGATTCACAATAATGCTTGTTGCTCTAAATACAGAGCTCATGGCCTGCCAGACCAGCACTGGGACACAGTCTATAGCCTCACGGAGCACAGCCAGTGGGAAGCCCCACCCACTTACTGTTCCGCTTCCTCTTCCGGCGTTCCTCAAACACATCGGTGTCGTCGTCAAGGTGGGTCCGGCGATACTGAAGGTAATCCACCTTCCGTTTCAGCACAGCTTCATGGACTACATGTAGACGGGCCGCAAGGGTCACCAGCGTCTGGTGCTGGACGCGAAGGACATTCACTATCACTGCAGGCAGGAAGGAGGGAGGAAGGGATGGAGGGAGAACGGAAAGGAGGGAGGGGGGAAGGGATGGAGGGAGGGAGGGAGGAAGGGATGGAGGAAGGGAAGGAGGGAGGGAGGGAGGGAGGGAGGAAGGGATGGAGGGAGAAAGGAAAGGAGGGAGGGGGGAAGGGATGGAGGGAGGGAGGGAGGAAGGGATGGAGGGAGAAAGGAAAGGAAGGAGGGGGAACACTGAAAGAGGAGTGAAGATGCTTAAATGAGATGCATGATTTGGTTGCGCTATTCTCACCCTCACTGCCTCCCACCATCATTACCCCAGCATTAACACTACACACCTTCACACCAGCACTTCCATTCTCACACCAGCACCCCCACCCTTACACAAATACCCCCACTCTCACACCAGCACCTCCACTCTCAACAGCAGCACCCCACCCTCATACCAGCACCCCACCCTCACATCAGCACCCCCACCCTCACACCAGCACCTCCACCCTCACACCAGCACCCCCACCCTCACACCAGCACCCCCACCCTCACAGCTGGGGTCAAGTGCCTGGTCACAGTGACTGGACTTGAGCTGACTCTCCAACTCATGAATCTGCCGCGAGAACTGAGCCATCCTCGACTCAAAGGAGTCAACCTGCCACTGGAAGTATCTGGGAGGGGAAGGAGGGGAGGGGAGGGAGAGGTGGAAGAGTGAAGGATGAGAGGGTGAGAGAATATGGAGAGGAGGAGAGGTGGAAGAGTGAAGGATGAGAGGGTGAGAGAATATGGAGAGGAGGAGAGGTGGAAGAGTGAAGGATGAGAGGGTGAGAGAATAGAGTATGGAGAGGAGGAGAGGTGGAAGAGTGAAGGATGAGAGGGTGAGAGAATAGAGTATGGAGAGGAGGAGAGGTGAAGAAAGAAGACGGGAGGGAATAAGAGAGGGAGGGAGGGTGAAAGGAGAGGTGAAGAGAAGGAGTACCCTATCTCGGGCAGCTCAAGGGTACACGCTGTACACTGTCCCTCTCAACTGCCCATCCACACAGCCACTCCCTCTGAAGGGGTGGGTGGGACTTCACCTTGCGCTCACCTAATGGGAGCGCCACGCTCATACTGGAGGGAGGGCGGGGTCTCGTGGGTGTGCTGCGCAATCTCTATGAACTGCACTGCCTGCAGGTTCTCCTGTTTGACCTTTGCCACCGTCTGCAGGTCTCGTTGGACAGCCGTGTGGAGCTTGGACAGTTGCTATGGAGAGGAGTAAGATAACCAGCATCACACATGGCCGCACACTTTGGACACAACATGGCTGACACACAGACACAACATGGCCGCACACTTTGGACACAACATGGCTAACACACAGACACACACACACTCACTACATGTACCAAAATCCCCCACGGTATAAGCAATCTAATATCAACGCAGCTTCTGTGAGTGTAGGATGAAGATTTTGCAGAGGGGTGGGGCCAGTAAGTAGGTGGGGCTGAGCAGGTGGGTGAGGGTACGAAGTGGGTGGGGCACGTGGGTGGTAAACATAGGTGAAGGTACATAAATACTGTGCATTGTATGGTATATTTATTGAAGCCGCAGTTGAATCAGGCGAGGTGCACTCCAGTCCTGGGGCTGGCTGAGTGGCAGGGGTAGGGTAGAGTAACGTACCCCTTTCACATGGATCCGTTAACCCGGGTCAAACCCGGGTCCGACCCGGGTGTGGATAGTGCTGTGGGACAGGAGAGGTGTGTGAAGTGGGGGTGGCGGGAGTGGGGTCTCCAGTGTGCCGCTGCCGTGTGTGTGTGTGCTAGGATGGGGTTGGGTTGCTGGATCAGAGAGTCAGTGGAAGATGGCCTATGTGGAGGGGGCATCCTTTGATACGTGACACAGTGTGAGTGTGTAGACAGTGGCTGCCCGACACGAGATATGAGGCCCTGCGTTAGCACAGGGCACCTCTGGGACCTGGTACACCATACCTGAACACACAGCTGTATCAGGACACACACGCACTCCCACACACCTGCACATAACTATGCCCCCGTGTAGGCCATTTCAAATTACTTACACTAATTATCCACAGATGTTTTGTGAACAGATGAGTTAACATGGGCACTTGGGCAGGCAACTTGCACATGAGTGCACACAGACACTCAGACGGCCACACCTAAACGCGTTCAACCATGACTCATACTTGTACCTGTCTCAGCGTGTCTGTCTCCTCTTTGACTTTTGTACTGTTTCTATCGTTGAACTGCATTATTTGCTTCTGCTTGTCCTTCTGCATCCGCAGGAAGGTCCTGAGGGAGGGAGAGAAGGGAAGGGAAAGGGCGAGGAAGGGAAAGGGGGGGAGGGAAAGAGGAGAGTGGGTGAGAGCGACAGGAGACAGGGAGAGAGAGTACCCTTCCTAATTAACCATTTCCAAGTGGTGGTACAAGAACTTTGCAACTGCTCCCAGTTGAAAGTGTAGCGATGTGTAGAATACTGTGTGTCTACAGGGGCCTTGTCTTCAGGACACTCACACAAAGTTGCCAACCAGGTGGTTCAGCTCCGGAGGGAGGTCTTGGTCCAACACATGCACAGGTGTGGACACAGCTTGGGAGAGAGGGGGAGAGAAAAAGGAGAGGATGTATTGGGTGCAGCAGTCACCCAGTACTCCACCCAACAGCACTGCTCCTTAATTCCCACTAATTGCAGTCACTAACTCCTGTCTCCTCTCCATTCTCTACACGAATCATCCAACAACTTCCACCATTTGACAACATTCAGTATTAGATATACATACAATACATAACTTCACTTATGCCTCCCCTCTCCTCTCCCCCTCTCCCTTCCTTCACCACACCACTCACCAGGCGCTACACTTGTGGTGACCTGTGCAGGACCACTCACACCAACACCCAAGGTCTGGGTCGCTAGCCCGCCCAACTTCAGTCCTCCCCCAAGACTAGGAATTGAAGCAAGAGAGGTTGCTACGGTGACATTCGTGCTCTGGGATTGGGTGAGTCCAGTGGGCACTGTGCCGGCAAGGCTCGCCCCTCCACCCAGCGTCAGGCCGGCCCCCACCACGGCGGGCTGAGTGGCAGAGGTGCTGACTGCAGTACCTGTCATTGGTCCTACTCCTCCCAAATTCAGGCCTGGCGCAGCACAGGTGGAGCCGGGATATGAGGGCAACGCTCCTAACCCCTTAAGACCGGCCACTGACTGCGTAGGCTGACCCAGACCAGGTCCTGCCTGAGTCTTAAGCCCTAACCCTGTAAGAGGAGTTTGACCCAATGTCACCCCTCCTCCACCAGACGTCTGACCCAATGTCACCCCTCCTCCACCAGACGTCTGACCCAATGTCAGCCCTCCTCCACCAGACGTCTGACCCAATGTCAGTCCTCCTCCACCAGACGTCTGACCCAATGTCACCCCTCCTCCACCAGACGTCTGACCCAATGTCACCCCTCCTCCACCAGACGTCTGACCCAATGTGAGCCCTCCAGATGACATCTGACCCAATGTCAGCCCTCCAGACGTCTGACCCAATGTCAGCCCTCCAGACGTCTGACCCAATGTCACCCCTCCAGACATCTGACCCAATGTCGGCCCTCCAGACGTCTGACCCAATGTCGGCCCTCCAGACGTCTGACCCAATGTCGGCCCTCCAGACGTCTGACCCAATGTCGGCCCTCCAGACGTCTGACTCAATGTCGGCCCTCCAAACGTCTGACCCAATGTCAGCCCTCCAGACGTCTGACTCAATGTCGGCCCTCCAGATTGAACACCTCCAGTGCCCAACTGCAGCCCTCCACCTCCCAACTGACTGCTTCCACCACCAAACTGACCACCTCCACCTCCCAACTGCAGTCCTCCACCTCCCAACTGAACACCTCCACCTCCCAACTGACTGCTTCCACCACCAAACTGACCACCTCCACCTCCCAACTGCAGTCCTCCACCTCCCAACTGAACACCTCCACCTCCCAATTGACTGCTTCCACCACCAAACTGAACACCTCCACCTCCCAACTGACTGCTTCCACCACCCAACTGACCACCTCCACCTCCCAACTGACCACCTCCGCCTCCCAACTGACTGCTTCCACCTCCCAACTGACTACCTCCACCTCCCAACTGCAGTCCTCCACCTCCCAACTGCAGTCCTCCACCTCCCAACTGACCACCTCCACCTCCCAACTGACCACCTCCACCTCCCAACTGACTGCCTCCACCTCCCAATTGACCACCTCCACCTCCCAACTGACTGCTTCCACCACCAAACTGACCACCTCCACCTCCCAACTGCAGTCCTCCACCTCCCAACTGACCACCTCCACCTCCCAACTGACTGCTTCCACCTCCCAACTGACCACCTCCGCCTCCCAACTGACCACCTCCGCCTCCCAACTGCAGTCCTCCACCTCCCAACTGACCACCTCCACCTCCCAACTGACCACCTCCGCCTCCCAACTGCAGTCCTCCACCTCCCAACTGACCACCTCCCAACTGACTGCCTCCGCCTCCCAACTGACCACCTCCGCCTCCCAACTGCAGTCCTCCACCTCCCAACTGACCACCTCCACCTCCCAACTGACCACCTCCGCCTCCCAACTGCAGTCCTCCACCTCCCAACTGACCACCTCCCAACTGACCGCCTCCACCTCCCAACTGACTACCTCCACCTCCCAACTGACTACCTCCGCCTCCCAACTGCAGTCCTCCGCCTCCCAACTGACCACCTCCAAGGCCCAGACCTCCTCCCAACTTCATCCCTCCTCCATTATACAACAGGGACTGGCCAATTCCGCCGTTTGACGGTGTCTGCCCTAACTGCAAGCCTGCGGTTGCGCTCATCTTCGGTTCATGGAGCGGCCATTTTCAAGTAGAAGTAACATGGCAGCTTTGGGACCACGCATGTATTTACACACTAGCGGGCGCGTCCAGGGAGTACCTAACACCTATTAAAAAGAACAGTGCGGCAGCTTGCAGCAACTCCATGGGCGGTCCATGGGGAAGTACATAACTTGCAATACGTAACTCCTTACTCCTTATATACGACACTTCACAAAATCAGACAAAATCAATGGGAGAATCTGTGACTTACAATACCAATCAGAACCTACAACTATCATGCATGCCTAGCTCATTTCGTTCTTCCTTCACTGACACGGCAGCCTACAGAGCTGATAGTATGTGCAACATCACCACCACACCTGGCCCCGTAAGCATGCAGTCAACAGATGCTCTTTTAGGCTGGGTCAGAATGGAGTCTATACCTTCAGCTTCAGCAACGCTCTGCGGCTGAAGGTTGCCATAGCAACGTGAACCCAGTCGGCAAGGAGGTTTTCATGTGGCAACTAATTCTAACACATAACTGTAAAGTGGACAATCAGTTGTTGTTGTTGTTGTTGTTGTTGTAGCTTGTACTTTAGAAGCGCATTCATCCAATGTGTGTCGCTAACGTATGCTAGCTAGCTCGCGAACATTCAATCTCACGAAGACCAGTAAGTACGCCATCATGCCTGAGAAATATATAAAAATTCTATACATAACGTGCATGTACACACAAGCATGTATACACAGAGATGAGACCCGCTCAGGATAGCATAACAAAATGATTGCCTTGAAGACAACACACACAGATTGGGATGAGGAAGAACAGAGTGTGGAGCTTCAAGTAATGACATGTCCCTTGTACAGCACGGGGCCTGCAGGTGCCTGGACCAGAGTGGGCCATCTGTAGGCAATGATGACGTCAGCTTGATGCTCAGCAAGGTAGGCACGCTGGTGGTGGGCGGGGTCAAACTCCTCCTCCGAACAGTTGAGGATCAGAGGCGGTGACTGTACACACATGTCCCAGGAGATCTGGACACAGTCTTTGATGAACTGCAGGACCTGCTTAGCCTGTCTGATCTCCTGCAGGCGGGACAGGTTGCGGTATTTCTCCCACAGATGGGTTGTTACCATCTGGGGGAGGAGCAGGGGAGGAGCAGGGGAGGGACAGGGGGGAGGGAATGGGTGTGACCTGGACTACAAACTGGGCAGCACACTCCCAGCAGCTAAGCAACATTCCTCTCAAAGTGGCACGAGCTACTCAGGTCCTGCAGGAGCTCTAGATCTACTTCATACACAGTTTTATGGTAATGCATGTAGGCTCTGTGTGTGTGTGTGTGCGTGTGTGTGTGTGTGTGTGTGTGTGTGTGTGTGTGTGTGTGTGTGTGTGTGTGTGTGTGTGTGTGTGTGTGTGTGTGTGTGTGTGTGTGTGTGTGTGTGTGTGTGTGTGTGTGTGTGTTACCCCGCCTCATCACTTACTTTAACCACACTGGAAAGGTCTCTCCGATTTGCAGTTCTCCTCAAGAAATGGGAGATAGCGGACTGTAGGTGATTCACAAAGGGAACATCCAGTTGGTTCTGTTCCGTCACACCCAAAGCCTCCCTCCACCCACGCTGCATGCGGTTCAGCTCTTGTTGGGCTGTCCGGTAGGAGGTCTGTGGGAGGGGCAGAATGGGGCAGTGCAGAGTAGGGCAAATAGGCATTGATTACCAGGGCAACCCACCCTCATACTGTGCAATTGCAACAATGGTTGTAATCCAGGAGCTGTCAGGAGCAATCACATAGCTGACTGTGAACATGTTGACCAAAAAGGTCTTCCTCAGTTACAAAACAGTTTGAACATTCCTGAGTGGCTAGGCACGTCTGACATGTTTGAGGTACATGTTTGAGGTACATTTTTGAGGTACGTACATGTTTGAGGTACATTCATACCAACCAAGAGCTACAGTTTGCAGACGTGTCAGTAGCCTTTGGACTATCTTCATCACTGATGAAGGTAGCCCGAGGCTACTGACATGTCTGCAAACTGTGAATCATTTGGCTAGTGTGAACGAACCTCAAAACATGTAAAACAATTTGTAGCTGGTGAAGACCAACAACATGAGAGCGAAACGTTCTACCAACAACCGTTCATTGCTATCTACGCAATTGCTCAGGCCAACCCCTAGATTATTCCGACAGTAGCAAGATCTTCTATTTCATCAGGAGTGGAGCTGTGGCAGTGCATGTGCACTACACGATAGAACCTGCTGAATTGGGCAGTGACCTGTTGTAACTGGTCCTAACTGGTTGTAACTGGTCTTTGTAGAGAGGTGGGTGCATTACAGAGGTAGACAGCAATGTGTCAGTGCTGTGATTTTAGCACTATTTGGGGCCAGGGAGGCTGGCTGCTTTAGAGAGGCAGCTGTCTTGTACAGTGACCATTACAACGCATGTACTTGCAAAGCCCGCATCCCAAATCATCAGTGATAGGACAACTTGGGATTCGTCACATGACCACTGAAGACCCCAAGGTGAGCAGAGAGACTGGTAAGTATGTAAGTATCTGCTGCTTGGCCCTCTTCACAGATTGCCCAAACATAATCCAACCCACAGGGCCCCATACATACACGGTTACCTCAAGGAAGTGTTAGAGGTGGGAAGATGATCACCTCCCCACCCTACATGCCTACTTGAAGCTCCTTTGAGTCAGCTTAAGATCTCGTCTCAAGTAAACAATGGGTCGAGTGCAAAAGGCGTTGGAAAGTCATTACTCCCTTCACAGAGGGAAGCTTCTGTTACCACAACTGACCATCCCACCTCTTACCACAGGGGGGCAAGGGAAATACAGTGGAACCTCTCTATAAAGGACACTCCGAGTAGAGGACACCTCTCCAATGAGGACAGTGTCTGCTGTCCCAACCACATAGAGCTGTGCACAAATCAACTTCTGAATTAGGGACATCTCTCTATACAGAACAGCCAGCTGGGTCCCAGCGGTGCCCTCTATAGAGAGGTTCCACTGCATACAGGACAGCCAGCTGGGTCCCAATGGTGTCCTCCATAGAGAGGTCCACTGTACATCGCAAGGTCAGTGACTGCACTGCGAAAAGGTCAATAGACAGGTTTCAGTTTTATCTATCTGGTTATGTTCAGAACAAATGTTGGTAGAAAAAGCCCAGGAGTTTATCCAACAGCTCATGAATCTCATACCAGCTGTAGCAGTGGACACCCATGCACATGCTAACCCCTCCCTACCCCTGCCCACACAAACAATCCCAGGCCTTAAAACAACAGGACCACCCTCAGTGGTGACCAGACAGACAGTCTCTCCCACCCTGCCAGCAGCTCAAGCTGCTTTGCCTGTCTGTGCATCGTGTCTACATACATTACATGCGTAATGCGTGGGGCATGGCCGTCTGAGTGTCTGTGTGCACTCATGTGCAAGTTGCCTGCCCGAGTGGCCCTGTTAGCTCATCTGTTCACAAAACATCTGTGGATAATTAGTGTAAGTAATTTGAAATGGCCTACACGGGGGCATAGTTATGTGCAGGTGTGTGGGAGTGCGTGTGTGTCCTGATACAGCTGTGTGTTCAGGTATGGTGTACCAGGTCCCAGAGGTGCCCTGTGCTAACGCAGGGCCTCATATCTCGTGTCGGGCAGCCACTGTCTACACACTCACACTGTGTCACGTATCAAAGGATGCCCCCTCCACATAGGCCATCTTCCACTGACTCTCTGATCCAGCAACCCAACCCCATCCTAGCACACACACACACACGGCAGCGGCACACTGGAGACCCCACTCCCGCCACCCCCACTTCACACACCTCTCCTGTCCCACAGCACTATCCATTACTCTACCCTCCCCCTGCCACTCGGCCAGCCCCAGGACTGGAGTGGACCTTGCCTGACTCAACTGCGGCTGCACAAACTGTGCTATACAAAACACAATATGGACAACAAGATTACTGAGCTTGAAACGCAGCAGTCACTTCATTAGGCTACAGAACGTTTTGATCCGTAGATCTTCTTCGAAGTGTTCTCTTCTTCAGCTGTTTATGAAGATCTACGGATCGAAACGTTCTGTAGCCTAAGGAAGTGACCGCTGCGTTTCAAGCTCATCGATTCTGTTGTCCATCAGACTTCACACAGCAATGAACCCCACAAAAGCTACATATGTATCTACCTTCACCTATCCCACCCACATGCCCCACCCACTTTGTGGCCCCACCCACTTGGAGAATCTCCATAAGGAACTGGTTGCAGAACTGCGTGTCCATATGCTGGCTCTCAAGGTAGTCAAGCGCATCCATCCTGCCTTGTGAGAAGAGCTCCTCGTAACGCTGGACAATCTGGGAAGGACGCTGGGCTCCGAGGGAGATGTCTTCAAACTTGCTACTCACTTCCAGCTGCTTCTGTGCCTGGTCTGAGAGTCTGGACGGAGGGCAGGGATGGAGAAAAGAGGAGGAGATGGGAGGAGAAGGAGACGGGATGGGAGGAGAGGTGAGAGGGAGAGAGTACAGAGAGGAACCAATCCACTATCAGACTAGTCAAAGTTATGCTAATTGTGGTCACTCAGCTGGCACCACCACTGAGTCTCAGCACACTGTCGGACACTTGCATGCACTGTCGGTTGATAAGCGACAGTCTGACACAACACTTTGTCCCAATCTGTGACTAGCCAAACATGTACACAGGCACACATGTATGCAGCAACACTACACACACATGCACACACCATGCACTGGCCTGCCTGTCTAGATGTACACATACACACACACACACATCATTCCACACACCATCAAATTACAACTAGTTTGCAAGCACCTCACTGTCCCCTTCCTAATGGGCCACTCAGTGGAGCCTTTTGAAGACCACTTCAAGCATACAAGAGCACTCGGAACTGAACCACCTCACAAGCGGTACTGGAACCATGCATTAACACAACATGCATACAACCGCACAGCAGATGTGGGGAGGAGTATATGGGGAGGAGTATATGGGGAGGAGTAGGGAGACAATAGCCACACTTGGAACTTGCATGTAGCGTCTAATTTATTGCCACACCCCTCCACCACGCACAGGGCATGCAGCATTAGGACTGCCCATCCACACACGCACAGGGCAGCATTAGGACTGCCCATCCACACACACAGGGCAGCATTAGGACTGCCCATCCACACACACAAGGCAGCATTAGGACTGCACATCCACACACACAAGGCAGCATTAGGACTGCCCATCCACACACACAAGGCAGCATTAGGACTGCACATCCACATGCACACACACTGCAGTACTCTAAAGTGGACACATCTCCACGTCCACACAGCACAGAACTCTCTGTCCCCTCCCCCCACACTCCTTCCCTTAGCCTCCACTTGACTGCCGCAAGTCGTGAAGGTGTTCAGACTACTTAACTACGTACGTACGTACGTACACACCCCACACTCACAACATCACATGACCTCAGGAGCCATGTATCAACTCACTTTCTTGTCTTTCCACATCTCCAAGATATCAAACAACACAGCCCCCGTTCCCCCTAGGCCTACCTGCCCACGCCCTCACCCTCTCAAAGGGTGCGGGCCACATTAGCTGACTTGGAGCAATCACCGTACTCAATTATTGAAACCAGAGACAGGAGTGGAATGCTTGCATTCTAAGGGGACACCTGCTCCCATCAAAACTAACTCCACCACATCTCAACAATTAGATCTATGCCACCCCGTACCTGGTACACACTAGGCACCCCCTCATTCAATCCCGATGATGTCATATACAGACACTTGAATACAACAGTTACTACTAAAATGAAGCTTAATTAATACCACATGTCCAAGAGTTGACATTGGAACAGCAAATAGCAAGATACACTGTACCAGCACTGCACAGTGGAACCTCTCTATGAAGGACACTCTGAATAAAGGACACCTCTCTAATTAGGACACTGTCTGCAGTCCCAACCACATAGAGCTGTGCACAAATCTACTTCTGAATTAGAGACAGCTCTCTATAAAGGACAGCTATATAGCTGGGTCCCAATGGTGCCCTCTATAGAGAGGTTCCACTGTATACAGGACAGCTAGCTGGGTCCCAATGGTGCCCTGTATAGAGAGGTTCACTGTACACAAGTGCTACAGGGTTGCCAGACACCCATCATATTCGGCATGATTGTATTACAACACTACATGATTGTATTGCAACACTACATGTCTGTATTGCAACACTAAATGATTGTATTGCAACACTACATACCACCGTTAGGCTCTTGTACTGTGTACCCACATTACCTTACAGCACCTCACAGCACACACGAACAAACACACACACACACACATGTACAACACATGTGCATGCATACGCCACACATTATGCTCCCACAATGCACATGATGCCATGCCCGTCCACCCCATGAACATACGCACCTGTCCATCAACTCTCTCTCCCTTCGCCTCAACTGGCACACCATTTCCTGCATCTGGTACAGCCTCATCTCCAACTCAGCATTCACACACCTTCCGTTGCTAACCGCACTAGCCCCGTTTGTATCAAACACAAGCGACGGTGGAGACCCAGTCCAAGACCACTGCTTCCTCCTGTACCCGTTCACAGACATAGCTGAGCTAATGTTCCCCATGGACCGCGAGACAGGACCCAAGTTGAAGGAGTGCTGTGGTGAGGGACTGACCACGGACGGACGCACACCAGCCAACATCACTCCACTGCTGTACCCCGGTGGGCTGTCGGATATGAGGTTTGGGTTCGACCATGTTCGCTCGGCTGGAGGGTTCGAGAAGCGCCGTTGATCTTTGACAACATCGTTCCTCACCGTGGCCAGGTTGCCTCCAAGCAAGCTGGTTGTAGATCCAGGTGATCGAATGCCGTCGGAGAAACTTGATTGCCGATACTGCAATGTGGACGGATGAGAACCAAAGGGGTGGTCCCTGGAAGAGGCCACCCGTATAACTGGATGTACTCCACTAATGCTTCGTCGTCTGTGCTGCTGTGGCTCCTCACAGTCACAGCACACATCAGGGAAGACCTCAGAGCTGGATCGCTTTGGTTGCAACACAACTGTGTCTTCGTCCGAGCAGCTGGACACTTGGACGTCGTTGGGGTCCAGTATGGCAGACGTGCTCAGCGGACGAGGAATGGTGATCTGCAACTCCTGCTCGATATCCTTTAGCAAGCTGATGACAAGCTCTAGCTGGTAAAGGCGTGCTTGGAGGTGTGGCTCCACCGGCTCATCAGCACTGAGGGTCGTATCTTGCATTCTCAACTGTGCAAAGACTTGAAGCACGACCTTGTCACCATTGATCCTGTCCAGGAGCAAGCAGGAGAGGTCGTTGAGGTTCCCCTTCCGTTTGGTCGGCTGGAGTGTGCACAGGACGGACTGGTTGAGGTACAGTCTCTCTTGAACGTGCACCATACTCGTACAGCTACTCGCGGAATCCACCCAGCGACCATTCTCGGCGGCATGCCCCGGCTGCGGCTCCTCTGATGGGGGAACTAGCTCCTTTTGCAAGGTCTCCTGCAGGTGACGTGACGCTTCTTGGTAATCATGCAAGCTGGCATCAATCTCCTCTTTGATTTGCTCCTGGATTGTCCTGACGCTTGCGTCGTGGCCCATGAGGGGGTGATGCCGCATGAGAGAGCAGAGGGCAGATGAAACCTGCTCGTGAGAGAGACACACCTTCCCCAGGACTTCTCCGTACAGCATGTACACCTTCTTGAGCACAAAGCGACACTGCAGTCGCAGCTCCGCCATCCCGTCAGCCTTCTGCTCGCATTCGTGCAGTACCCGTCCGATGTGTAGGACCAGCGCGTCGCATGCGGAGTAGGGGAACTGGGGGATGTAGCGGTCCTCGCGAGTGTGCAGGCGACTTAGAAGAGCCTCCCACACCGGTAGGCTGTCGGGAACCATGCGATTCATGGCCAAGAATGGCATCTTCTCCAGACACGCCGTGAGGTAGTCGTGCGGCTTCTGCCGGATCAGGTTCACGCACTGGTCAAACTCGCGCTGCTCCAGGAGCCGCTTGATCTCCATGCTCGTCTCTTCGTGCTCCGACAGAGTCCGTACGGGCAGTGGCGGACTCGAGGGGCGGGATCGCGTGGCAGGGTTCTGGGTGTACCCTCCAGGAGTGAACCAGCTGATCAAGCTGCGCAGTTTCTCAGCCATCCCGTGCACCTTCTGTGGCGCGTGTTTCACTCAGATCTACCTCCCAGCGATGCGCTTAGTCCAGTTGTAGTTGTCTAGCGGTGCTGCTCCTCCGTGACAGCTCCCTCTCTGCTCTCTGCTGCATGCAGGCCCACTCTCCGCACCGCTTTTGGCATCCCAAGATGAGTGGGAGTGACCGAATGGACTTTCATTGGTAGACCTCGTGGTACGTAGTTATACAGCACAACAAAATGGCCGACGGAGACGCGATAGATCCAATAAACGGAGCTGTTTGGCTGTTTTTCGCTGGTCTTGTTGCTCTCATCCTCATAGTTTACCCTTTCGTGAAGAGGAAAAGAGACAAGGATGAAGGTAGGAGAGTCAATTATCTTTTTTACGTTACATATCTGGTCTGTGCTTAAGCCTGATGCGCGCATTTGGCGTCATTGTATACTTGTGTGAAGCGAGTTGTTTCTCCCATGCCATTGACGTATCCTTCGTTACAGCTGTACATATTGTCAGCTCGTTGTGTGCACCATACACAGTATGCTGGTCTCTTGTTCATCTGCTTGTGTGTGTGTGTGTGTGTGTGTGTGTGTGTGTGTGTGTGTGTGTGTGTGTGTGTGTGTCTGTGCTGTAGGTCATCGTGAAGGTGCTGCTCGGCCAGCAGGGGCAGCCCCCAGAGTGGGCGGGGCTAGGAGAAATCGCAACATGAGAGCTCAAGCAGAGTTTGCTCGTCGACTGCAAACACAGACAGGAGTGCCGGATCACCTGGCAGAGGGTGAGGAGGGAGGGTAGTGGAGGGGAGAAGAGAGAAAGATGGAAGAGTGAAAGGAGAGTGAGAGTAGGGGTTAGGGAGAAAGGTGAGGTGAAGAGAGGAGGGATCGAGAGGAGGGGATGGAGTGAGGAGAGAGGGAGAGGAGAGAGGGAGAGTGAGGAAGGAGAGTGAAGGAGAGAAGGGATGGAGAGGAGATTGTGTGAGAAGGGAGGGGGAAGAACTCAGTAGATCCAGAGACGTTGTGTTGATAGGCATAATATCCAGTGATTATTGCCACACATCACCTTCTGTTGATAACGTATTCGCTTTACTTAGTTTGTATGTGCATTATCAGTGAGCATGAGCTGAGCTGCCCAGGGGAGGGCACTGCTGACAGACATTTTAGTGAGAGAACAAGCCATTTGTCAGCTGCTGGCCTGTTAGTAGTACAAGTGAACTGATATCTGAATTCTTGTGGCCTGCCAGTTGCCATATATAGTGAGGAGGATGGGTCGAATGTTGCCTGTCACACTTCAGTGAGCTGGTGTCTGTGGGAGTGGGCAGTTTTGTCAGCAGAGTGGGCAATGCCTCTGTCTAATGGCCTGTCCTGCTGCTCAGGGCAAGGACGAGTATCTGTTGCTAGTATAGTTGAGTTCAGAATGGTTGTTCAAAATGGCAAATAGCAAATGGTGTGACGTCATAGCAACTGGAGACTCTAAACCGCACCACTACGTACAAGCACACGGTAGCATTGTCTACTGTGCAAGCCTGTCGCAGCTGACAGCAAGCCTGTGGCAGCTGACAGCAAGCCTGTGGCAGCTGACAGCAAGCCTGTGGCAGCTGACAGCAAGCCTGTGGCAGCTGACAGCAAGCCTGTGGCAGCTGACAGCAAGCCTGTCGCCCACGTGTGTGACGTCACGCCATTTGCCATTTGCCAATATGGATGACATTTCTCTACTAGCACTACTAGAAGTACATGGCAGGGTGCACAACACCTTAAAGCACAATAGTGAAGTGAAGTGTGGTACCAGATAATATAGAAGACACTGGCAACTATTTTGTTGCTGTGAAGGTGTCTGCCACAGCCCGGGGAGTCACTGTGATTGTCCAGAAGCAGTTGTGTCGTTTGGAGCATCCCGTTCTCGAATGGGGAAACACGAGTACAGTTGTCAGTCAGTGTGTCCTCGGTGATGCAGACATCACACATGCGGCCAGCCTGGAAACTCACTGTATAGACAGGTGCGGTAGACATGACAAGGCCTGTGGGTGCCAGGAACGCAGTGGACAATACACGCCCACTACACTGTCTGCCACACCTTCTTTCTGTGCATTACTTTCCCAGCAGTCGAGACAGCAGTTGAGATGGTGTGTGTTGCATAGTGCGGTGGGGGCGGGTCAGACATTGTAGTGGGCGTGTACCGCATTACCAACTGCATCCAGTGAACACGCTGTACAGAGTATCGCATTCCTGGCAATGTGTGGACTGTACCTGGTGGGACTGATTGTGCAGTGAGTGAACAAACTGCACATTAAGGTATACAGTGGAGCTTCTCATATAGTGGTCACCATTTGGCTGGCTGTCCTGTATGCAGAGCTGTCCCTAATTCAGAGGTAGATTTGTACACAGCCCTATGTGGTTGGCACTGCAGACAGTGTCCTCATTAGAGAGGTCTTCTTTATTCAGAGTGTCCTTTATAGAGAGGTTCCACTGTACCTGTAGAGTCCAGGGTGGCAATTAACATCCTCCCTCGATTCCCTTCAGTCATGGGCAATGTATGTGGAATGGACACTGAGTACCTGCCCATAGTGTCTAGGTACATTGGTGCCCACTACAGAGAGTTTTCAATGTATTACTAACAAGTGGTGTTGATCCAGCCAGCACCCACAGGGCTGGGGGAAGCATTGCTGCAATGCCTTACACACACTGAATGCCTGCCCAGTGTGTGTGTAAAGCATTGCTGGCTTGTTGATCCGGCAAAGGGCAAGGGGGGAAGTCATTGCTGTTCTTGGGGGTGTGGTGGTGGAATGTTGATGTTGGGTGGGGTGACAAGGTCCATGTGAGTGTGTTGATGTGTGTGTTGCATGTCTGAGCTGTACGCATACAAAGGGTGTGGTGTGCGCAGTGTACACACGTACGTGCGTGTGTGTCATTGTGCATGCATGGAAGCTGTGTACTTCACATTGCAATCACTTGACTCCCCACTCCTCTCCCATTTGGTGATACATTGATTTGTGCATGTGTACACACATTCATGTGCACAAATGCACACACACACACATACATGCACGCACGCACGCACACACACACATGCATGCACGCACACACACACACACACACACACACGCACACACACATACACGCACGCACACACACACACACACACATACACGCACGCACACACACACACATGCACGCATACACACACACACACACACATGCACGCACGCACACACACATGCACGCACACACACACACACACATACATGCACGCACGCACACACACACACACACACACACACACACACACACACACACACACACACACACACACACACACACACACACACACACACACAGTGGAGGTGAGTGAGGATGAGGGACCACTTGGAGAGGAGGAAGGGTCAGAAGACGAGCAACTCCTAACTGGAAAGATTGGGACAAAGAAATTGAGGAAGATCCAAGCTAAAGCTGAGAGGAAAGCACAGAGAGAGGTGAGTGGGCCAGAGGATCTGGACTACAGGGAGTGCCAAGGTTGATTTATTAGCTGAAATGTGCACTCACCTCTCTTTTTCCTTCCCCTCCCTCCCCTTAGCATGAGGAGGCCTTGCGAGAGGATCAGAAGAGGAGGGAGGCTTTGAGGGAAGAGGAACTCAAGAGGGCTCGTGAGAAGCAGAAACAGCTTGAGGAGAAGCAGGTACTGTTCATTTCAATGTAGTGTGGTGTGTGGTGATGTGTGGTGTGAGGTGGTGTGGTGAGGTGTGGTGATGTGTGGTGTGAGGTAGTGTGGTGAGGTGTGGTGAGGTGTGATGGTCATCCCTGCAGGCAGAGGAGGCTCGAAAGGCCAAGGAGGAGCAGGAGCGTCGTGAGCATGAAGAGTACCTTCGCCTGAAGGAGTTCATGGAGGTGGAGGAGGAGGGGGAGAGGGGAGGGGTCACCGAAGAGGACAACCAGGCAATGCTGCAAGAGTTCATTGACTACATTAAGGTGTGAGGAAGGGGAGGGGAAGGGGGAGGGGAAGGGGAGGGAAGGGGGAGGGAATATCAATTCCATGAAGTCATTGCCTGCAGACCGATGCCAGCATATGGAGGGGGGTGGTCTAATAGAAATTGATCCCGTGGGCATGACCAGATGGAATGATCAGCAATGTGAGCTGATGGATGGTGGCTCCCATCACTGTTTTGTCTGCCATTTATTAGGAGAACAAAGTGGTGGAGTTAGAAGACCTTGCGTCCGAATTCAATCTGAGGACTCAGGTGTGTTTGTGCTGTGTGAGGCGTATGTTGTATTGTGAGGTGGATGATGGTATGTGGTAAGGTGTGATGTGTGTGTGTGTGTGTGTGTTGTGATGGGTGTGTGTTGTGATGTGTGTGTGTTGTGATGTGTGTGTGTGTGGTGTACTTCAGTATTGTCTAGTCTGGTACAAAACACTGAGCCATATGTTCAGTTGTACCAGTTTAGGGTCACAGTGCCACCCAATCAGATTACAGATACAGCATACATCATCGTAGCATGCGTATAGTGTAAATGTGTAAGGTATGATATTTCAGACACCCAGACCAGCACTGGTTTGGTATTCTGTCTCCCTGAGATGTGTTGTGTTGTGGGTCTGGTGTGTGAGGTTGTACGGGTAAGGTGTGGTGATGGTGGCTTTGGCTTTGGTAAGTGGTCTTTCCTTAATTAATTTACAGTGCTCCCCCCCCCTCAGGAAGCAATTGATCGTGTTCGCCAGCTCCAAGAGATGTCTCGCTTAACGGGAGTAGTGGATGACCGTGGCAAGTTCATCTTCATCTCCCAGGAGGAACTGGAGGGCATGGCAACCTTCGTCAAACTGAAGGGGCGGGTCTCCATCCAGGACCTGGCTGCCGCCAGCGGCTCACTTGTGCGGCTTCAGCAGCCTCAGAGCACTGTTGTGCAATAAGGGAATCCCCCAGACTGGCATACAGAGGGTTGTATGGTGTGGGTGGAGTCCCGGCACGTGACTCCACCCACACTGACATGCAGCCGTTCATTAATTATTTTTTACTTTTATGTATTACTACTGCAAACCATGACAGTATACCCCAGTATTGCGGAGCAGGTACTGTATTGAATGGTATAAGATATTATGTGTATGTATGTGTATAAGGTGTTGATATTGATAAAGAGTTCCTTTCAAGTGTGTATAGATAGTGAAGCGGGCCGGTGTAATATGTATGAGAATTGCAAGTCCACTGTGAAGGGTCATACGAATATCAGAAATTACTTGATCCCATTAGATCTAGCCATGCTCACTGCTCGAATAAAATCAGTCACTGCACATCACACATTGAAGACCGGGAGCAATCCCACAGACCTGGAGCATGGTGTGATGATGCAATGTACCTGTTACTGAATAGATTGCCTCAGGGCATTTGTTTTGAGTGCTCCTCCCAAAAGTCTTCTTGCTTGAGTAGCTGTGTGATCTGCTTCAGAGTCTGTTCATCAATGTCTGTTTCTTCCTTTCCCAGTAACTCGATCACCTGTAAGCAACACATAACACTAAGCCGGCATCTCACACACCCACACCTCACCCACACCACCCCCACACCACACTACACAACCAGAGGTGCTTTGGTGCTGGCTATGAAGTCAAAAATGCCATTCTGTGAACCTGTGTAGGTGCATGCACAGACACCGACTGCACACAGGAGTCAGCTTGCAGAAATGACACAGGTATGAAACACATGGCAACCTCCTCCTAGCTGAGTCAGGTGAAAGCATTCCAAGAATGCTACTTGTGACGTGTGGGGGCTTGGGGGCTTTGTGTACACAGAACAGGAGTGTTGCTTCAACAGCAACACCAAACTTTCCCTTCCCTCCCCTCTCAGCCTCCCCTCCCATCTTCCTCCCCTCTCACCCTCTCACCCTCCCATTCCCTCTCCTCCCCTCCCCTCCCCTCCCACCATCCCCTTCCTCCCCTCCCCTCCCCTCCCCTCCCCTCCCACCATCTCCTTCCTCCCCACCCCTCCCCTCCCACCCTTACATACATACGTACCTCCGTCAGCTCCTCCAGACTAATGACTCCATCGTGGTCTTCGTCTAAGACAGACAAGATCCGCCGAACCTTTGACTCCTGTGCTGTGCCCTCCAAAGCAGTCAACGCTCGGCAGAGGTCTGATGTTGCCACGGTGACATCACCCCTACACAAAGATACAAGTCACTCGTCACACCGCGGCACGTGTGTAGAGTGTCTCTCACAGACCTCTTGTCTCCCATGGGTACGGTGACCTGCTT
Source organism: Aplysina aerophoba (assembly GCA_949841015.1). Lineage (NCBI taxonomy): Eukaryota > Metazoa > Porifera > Demospongiae > Verongiida > Aplysinidae > Aplysina > Aplysina aerophoba. The sequence continues at coordinate 6,365,503 of OX465040.1, forward strand.
GTTGCCGGTCAGGTACTGGACCCCCAGGGCATGCAGGGTCCTGTCCACCTGGTTGATGAGAGACTCGACACGCTTGCTGAGGGCGGCGGCCGGCCGGGACACCTGCAGTGCCTCCCCCTCCACGCCCACCACTTCTCGTTGGAGGTCTTCCACATCCTGGCGATGCATGATAAGCAGTGGGTTGGGTTTAGGCAGTGTAGAGAGAAGGGGGGGAAGTGAGGAAGGGAGAGAGGAGGGGGGAGAGGAGGTGAAGTGAGGAAGGGAGAGAGGAGGGGAGAGAGGAGGTGAAGTGAGGAAGGGAGAGAGGAGGGGAGAGAGGAGGTGGAGAGAGGAGGTGAAGTGAGGAAGGGAGAGAGAAGGGGGGAGAGGAGGTGAAGTGAGGAGGTGAAGTGAGGAAGGGAGAGAGGAGGGGAGAGAGGAGGTGAAGTGAGGAAGGGAGAGAGGAGGGGAGAGAGGAGGTGGAGAGAGGAGGTGAAGTGAGGAAGGGAGAGAGGAGGGGAAGTGAGGAGGTGAAGTGAGGAAGGGAGAGAGGAGGGGAAGTGAGGAGGTGAAGTGAGGAAGGGAGAGAGGAGGGGAAGTGAGGAGGGGAGAGAGGAGGTGAAGTGAGGAGGGGAGAGAGGAGGGGAGAGAGGAGGTGGGTTGCTAGGGATCCCACCACACAAGGCAGGCATTCCCTTGCTGCTCACCTCATCATACTCCTTCTTCTCCTCAATGAGTTCCTTGAGTGACTCAATGTCTTCTTCAAGGGTGTTCTTCTTCAGCGACTCTACAGCCTTTGACAAGTCCTTCAATGCAGCACGGGGAATTGTGTCGTCTGGCTCGGCTGCAAACTTGTCCTGGAGTCACATGACAAATTGCACAGTCATAAAAAAGTCACATGGAGGTCACATGACATCAAGTAAGTAGTCCACATTAAATTCACGCAGAGGTCACATGACATAAAGTGGAGGTCACATGACATAAGTGGAGGTCACATGGAGGTCACATGACATAAGTGGAGGTCACATGGAGGTCACATGAACATAGCAAAACACACCTGCAGAAGTTCTTCAACTGCTCTGCTTTCTTCTTTCTTTCTCTACACAAGACCAGCAGAATCACTAAAAGCTATGTCCCTCCCCTCCCCTCCCTCCCCCTACACTCACTGCCTCCTCCACCACGGCCACTTCCTCGCGCTCCTCTTCAATGAGCTGCTCCTGCTGCATCAGCACCTTGGTGCGGGCTCGGTTGTCCACCTCCTCACCACTGGCAGCGGCCACCTGCAAGCCAGCCTCGGCCACCTGTGAGGGGGGAGGGGAGGGGAGGGAAGGGGTAGAGGGGAGGGAAGGGAGAGGAGGGGAGGGGTAGAGGGGAGGGAAGGGAGAGAAGGGGAGGGGTAGAGGAGAGGGGAGGGGAGGGGAGGGGAGGGGAGGGGAGGGGAGGAGGGGAGGGAAGGGAGAGGAGGGGAGGGGTAGAGGAGAGGGGAGGGGAGGGAGAGGAGGGGAGGGGTAGAGGAGAGGGGAGGGGAGGGGAGGGGAGGGGAGGGAAGGGAGAGGAGGGGAGGGAAGGGAGAGGAGGGGAGGGGTAGAGGAGAGGGGAGGGGAGGGGAGGGGAGGGGAGGGAGGGGAGGAGGGGAGGGAAGGGAGAGGAGGTAGGGAGGGGAGGATAGAGAGAACCGTGTTGTATGTATGTTCAGGAGCTAGTGCAGTGAAGTGCAGGTTGGCGGCTGGTTCATGTGGTGCGGAGAAGTGAGCTCACAATGTTCTCTGGCAAAGCGGATATGGTGGCCTTGAGGGCAGCTTCATCTGGCACGTTCTCCGACATGTAGAGGGCCCTTGAGAGGAGGAGCAGTGAGGTGGGGACCTGCTGGGTTAGGTGGAGGTCCAGCCACTGCAATGTGCGTGCGCGCACGTGTGTGTGTATGTGTGTGTGTGACAGAGAGAGGGAGAAGGGAAACTCTTTACAACCTGCAATAATGAGTTAGTTTCATGTCCAAAGCACCCACCCACCCATGCACGCACACATGCACACACACACACACACACACACACACACACGCATGCGCGAGCGCGCACGCACGCATGCAAGCAAAAACCTGTACACACCTGTACACATGCACACATGTACACAAATTAACAGCACAACAGGTGAGCAGCTGGTCTAACTTGTTAGACCCTCTCTGCCACGGCCAGGCACTTGGACCACAGATATCCCTCCATGTTTAGGTGTTGAGGGAGATGTACATAAGAGAATGTGTGACGTCTGCTGCAATGTCTACACATGCAGTATGTGTAATATGATCAGGTGCTGCTGCTTTATTGGCAATGAAGCACCAATTGATGGAACCACTGAGGCATGTTTACCAAGTGAGCAGTGAATTGTTGTAACTGGAGGCGCTGGGGGGGCGACCCAGGAGTGTGGCTATGGAGGCGGGGTGAGGTGAGGGGGGCCACGCCTACCATGTTATGTTGACTCAGACCAGCTCAAGTAGCCACACACACGTGCACGTGCATGTGTACGCGCGCACGCACACACACCTGCAGCAGCTGTGCTTTGAGTCGTTGTGGAGGCAGTCCGAGTGCCCTCATGCCCCTTGCCTGGCAGGCTGTCTGCAGCTCAGCGTCGTTCAGTGAGTCCACTCCTTCCTTCATGATCAGCTGGAGACACAGAACATGCCAAAGAGAGGGAGTGACTCACTGGTGGTGCAGCAGCGAACCAAAGGCAGCATTCAAGCTGGATTCACACAGCAGCTTCAACGTGCGTAACGGAGACATTATTGCTGTAAATTATGGCTCAGTTTAGTCAATTTGTTGATGAGCTGGTGGATTCAACAGCACGTGCTTCACACAGTTCATGCAAAGTGCCACTCACACATCACATCACATCACATCACACACACACCACACACACACACACACACACACACTCCACACACACACCACCAGTCCTCACCCGGTCGTCTGCCTCAAGCTGCCTCAGTTTCAGCCGCAGCTGGAACCGAAGGAAGTTGTTGGTGCCAATTGGTTTGAGGAGGAGGAGTTTGCAGAGAGCGACCAGTTGAGGGCGTGTGAGATTGTCAAGAGTCAACTCATCCTCAAACAGCTTTGAGAAGGAGACAATGTCCCGTGTCCTGGCCTGCTCCCCACTGCTGCGGACCTGGGAAGGGAGGGGCAGGGGAGGGGCAGGGGATGGGAGGAAGGAGGGGTAGGGGTGGGGCAGGGGATGGGAGGAAGGAGGGGCAGGGGTGGGGCAGGGGATGGGAGGAAGGAGGGGCAGGGGAGGGGCAGGGGTGGGGCAGGGGAGGGGCAGGGGATGGGAGGAAGGAGGGGCAGGGGTGGGGCAGGGGATGGGAGGAAGGAGGGGCAGGGGTGGGGCAGGGGATGGGAGGAAGGAGGGGGAGGGGTGGGGCAGGGGATGGGAGGAAGGAGGGGGAGGGGTGGGGCAGGGGAGGGGCAGGGGTGGGGCAGGGGAGGGGCAGGGGATGGGAGGAAGGAGGGGTAGGGGTAGGTGTGGGACAGGCAATGGGAGGGGTGGGGAGGGGAGGAAGGAGGGGGAGGGGCAGACAATGGGAGTAAAAACAACAAAATTTAAGAATTTATCTTCAAATGTGCACCTGCTCGAAGAATTCTGCAAACTCTCTAACAGAGTCGCCTTTCTTTTTGGACGCACTCTTCAGAGCCATCTCCTCGATGGTGTCCTGCAAGAACTGGGCCATTTGGAGCTTCACTCTCAACTCATTCTGCTTTCTGGCATCCTGGACAAGAGGTGGGGGGAGTAGGTGGGCGGGGCAGGGGGAGAGGGGCACAAGAGGTGGGCGGGGCAGGGGAGAGGGGCACAAGAGGTGGGCGGGGCAGGGGGAGAGGGGGCACAAGGGGACAGACACAGTTTGCACTTAAACAATTTGCTGACCATGCCTTCTCAGACACAACAGGGGCTTACCTTTGAAGAAGAGCTTTGGAAGGTGCTGGGTAGCATGTTGGGGAAGAAGTAGAGGTAGACTGGCAGGAGGAACTCCATGAAGGGGACCACAATGAAGACAGAGAAGGGGACCAGCCGGAACATGTCGGCCACTGTGCGTCGAAACTAAAATTGGAATAGGAACGAGGATAAGTTAAAATGGAAGCTGGGCAGAGGTCCAATCACCACTCCACACCACATCCCACCACACAGCCACAGTTTGAGAGCATGTTAAGAGTAGGGACATTCGAAGAACACCTCACTAAGCCGCAAACATGTGCGAGAGAAGTGTATACGTACACCCTTTATGTCCACTGCTCTGCTGCAAACTAGTAACCGCAAAGCTCATTCGGTATAATCTACAGTAGACATGCTGACCCTCCTGCCATTTCACCCTCACACCCGCGGTTGGGAGGACGAAAGGTCTAACACGCCAGACTGGCTCTGAGACACATGCACTGGGATCCCTGCAAATACACTGCAATTCTTGTAAGAAGGTCTTTGTGACCAGATGTGAGGCAGAGTGCAGGAGCACACTTGAGGTGGCACAAATCTGAGCAAGCAGTGGCTGGTTTAGCATGGACACACCTGCTTCTGTTCTCGTCTTGTAAGGGTTTTACCCCGCATTGTCTTGCGCAACAGCCGCCATGAGATCTTTGAGTCCAGCCAGAACAGCTTGAAGCCAGTGATGGTGTGGAGAGTGGCATTCTTAATCCTCAGCCAGAGGGAGGGCTTTGGAGCAGCTGCAACAGCTTGGTCCTACAGGAGAGGAATGTATGTACACAGCACACACATACTTAGGATCTGCACAGAACACCTTGCTGGCGATACTGGCTCGTGCAACTCCAGTCATGGGCAACATGTGTTGTAGGCTCATTGCTACGCACGTACGCTATGACAACTGACAAATAGACCTTGATGAGCAAATACCTAGCAGAATCAATCAATCAATAGCAACTGATTGCAGGAGGCTTCAGCCACGTAGGCCTTTGTCAAGTGCGTACAAAGTTCTGTAAGCAATTGAGGAAGGCCTACATGGCGGAAGCCTTCTGGAATCAGTTGTTATTGATTGATTGATTGGTTCTGCTAGGTATTCTGCTAGGTATTCGCTCATCAAGATCCATTTGCCAGATGTCATGTGATCTCCAAGCCCCACCCCTAAGCAAACAGTCAGCAACTTGCACCCCATATACACTAGTGGCAACAGGTGCAGTGTACAAGTAGCAGTGCCGGACTCACTGGGAAAGGTGCTTTCCCCTTCTTCTTGTCTCTGATCTTGTCAACGGCCTTCTCCACTACTGACTTGACTTTTGCCACTTCCTCCAACCGAGGGGACGTGGTATGCAGCTGAGACGCCCACAACACTGCATGCTCTGGAAAGTGTGTGCGCGCTCTGGTTGCTCGTAAGGGGAGACAAGGCTGTGTCAGGCTGCTCAGGGTCCTCCTAGAGTGATGGTCGTGACGAGGTGGAGGGAGGTGTGGCGAGGGGGAGGGGGGAACGGCGGCGGTGCAGAAGCATGGAAACCTACAGTGGAGGGGGAACATTGGGTTGCTATGGGGCACATGGTAAGGAGAATACAAGTGTGAGTCGCATTAGACAGTATGGGGACTGTGTAATTTATATTGGTGTTAGGGCTAGGGTTAGGGTTGATTTTACATGTACAGTGTAAGTATGTAAATGCCACTTGCCAGGTACTGGGTGGTGCAAGAGTGTAGGAGCTCAGACAGAGCAAGAGGAACATACTCACAGCACCACACATGCATGCAGACACAACACAGTGAGTGATGGGGCAATCTCAACAAAATGACGCGACATGTAATCTCCACCTCCGCTGTTCACAAGATGGGACATCGTAAATAGAACAGCACCGTGTGAGGTTACTCTGAAACAGAACAGCACCGTGTGAGGTTACTCTGAAATACTGTAACTTTTGGAATGCACCAGCGATCTACTTTAGTCGTGCGTGGAACAAAGGATGCTGAACGCCTGCTAAATGGCTCAGAGGTACGCTGAACCGCAGAGGGCCTTCCTTGCTGTGACAGAGAAGCAACTTCCTCCAGTGGTGAAAAGTTGTTGACTTCACAGCCTGGAAAAAGTGGTGATAGGTAAATAAAGAGCAGCAACTGAGCTCAAACTTGGGACCTACACTGCTGCAGAGTTTAAGTCATGTGCGCTGCTGATCCTGGTCACGATCCTTTGCCTCTCATCTCCTTATGTACGGCTACAGTCACAGCTGTGAAGTCAGCCACTTTTCACCTGTTCACCAGCTCGCTTGCACCCACTTACTCTCTAGTGCTATGACAAATTTCTTGAAACAATTTCAGTTTCAGCTCCCCTTCCCAAACCTACAACAAACTCCACTTCACAGTTGTAAAGAGTGTGTGTGTGCACTCCCCACCCACTTGGAAGCTAGGCACATGCCAAGTGAAGAGCTTCGCGCCACAGTCACACAGTTCGTATGATGCAATCTTTGCTGCAATTCGCGTAGAATTCGAGGAGAGTTGATTCGGTTCACAACTTGCTGCAGTGGTCTCCACTCTAGCTGAACAAGTCACCAGACAGTCAAGACTGTGATCTAGTGCCATATTCTCAAATTCAAGCTGTTTTATTCGCTGTATATGGAGCGAGCAATCGACTGTCCACCACTTTTCGACTGTTGCATCAAACTGCACCAACTCTGGAAATACAAGCGCCATTCAGTTCGAATTTGCAATGTGCCTTGTACATAAACACTGGTTACTGACATGATTTAGAAGACAGGTGGTTTTGCACCTGTTGGAAACACACGACCACTAACTACCAATTCCATCAGTTGCCTCATATTACCACACACTCATAGCGCAACATGTACAAATACAGCAGAGTTTCTTCGTGAGGGAGTGAAGCAGTCATGCTAAGGCACCTCTTTGTTCGTTCGGCACTTGTAGCTATAGACCGCAAGTCGCAACACCAAGATGGAAATCGGACACCACTGCCAGCGCATAAATTAACATACAGTTGAGCACCTTATGAGCTTTCAAACGTAATGAAAATTTGCAATACACTGGAGATTCGTGTGGCACTCACTGTCTGTAAACGGGGGTGTAAGAACGTAAGCTTAGAAGTAGATACCGGCTCTGCAATCTCGAGGCAGCCATTTTAGTGCTAAACGCGTTCTGTGTGCGTTCCTGCACGATATGGAGAAATATGTCTTCGGGTAAGGTAGACCTGAAGGTGGTTCTGTTGGGCAAGGAGTATGGCGGGAAGACTAGTTTAGTGGAGAGGTACATCCACGGAAAGTTCAATGAGAGTGCTCCATATCAAGCTGTAAGGCCATCTGCCATTATCAAATTAATGCGGGCTTGTTTATGGAGTTGTGAGCGGTGTGCTGTGTGTCTTGCGTTGATTAGACTATTGGCGCGGCCTTTGGCGCTAGGAGAGTAACGGCTGATGGGCAGGCAGTGACGCTTGGCATTTGGGTAAGTGGAAGGGAGCCGTGTTAGCTCTGGTCGAGTGGTTGCATCGGGACCTGCCTACGTACTTGTGTGGCAGAGGCTGAGAGACAGATGTATGTTGAACTGAGGCGTGTGTACGCGAGGGAGTAGGGCAAGTGGGGAGGACCCAAATGTAAACCCCTTCTTACACAGGGCATGTGATCTTATTGGTGTTTGGGGTATGGTCGATTTTGTATTGCAAGTTTGTAGCTTCTGCATGTGGGCTGGCTGCCAATGTGCGGTTGTTGTGTGCAGGACACGGCAGGGTCTGAACGGTACGAGAGCATGAGCAGGATCTACTACCGCGGTGCTCGGGCAGCCATTGTGTGCTATGGTGAGTGTGCAGTGGGGGGGTGAAGATAACTTGTGTAGAGGATGTGAGGTGTGGTAAATGCACCCATTGCTAGTGCTAGTGCCATGGAGTCCTTACTGTGTGTGTGTGCGGGCGTGTGTGTGCACGTGTGTGTTGTGTGTGCATGTGTGTGTGTAAAAATACAAAAGGGGGTGGGGCAGTCAGACGATTTTTACATGCGGGCCTGTAAGTGTCCATTATTCACTGATGAAGGCAGGCGTAGGTTGCTGAAATGTCTGAATTACTGCTTCGATGTTCTGGCTAGCGCTACGACTCAATCAACAAACTGACGTGTGCTGTGCGTGTGTACGTATATGTGTGTGTTGTGTGTGTGTTGTGTGTGTGTGTGTATATGTGTTGTGTGTGTGTGTGTGTGTGTGTGTGTGTGTGTGTGTGTGTGTGTGTGTGTGTGTGTGTGTGTGTGTGTGTGTGTGTGTGTGTGTGTGTGTGTGTGTGTGTGTGTGTGTGTGTGTGTGTGTGTGTTGTGTATGTGTGTCTGTGTGCTTACATGTGTGTGCTTGTCTATGTGTCAACGTGTGTACGTATGTGTGGACCCTCCCCTTCTTCCCTAGACCTCACAGACACGTCAAGCTTTGAGCGTGCCAAGTTTTGGGTGAATGAGCTGAAGACGAGTGAGGAGGACTGCACTGTGTACCTCTGCGGGACCAAATATGACTTGGTGGCTGAGAACAAGACAACACGCAAAGTGGACCGCCACCTTGTGGAGGCCTATCGAGAAGAGATCGGAGCCAAGGACATTATTGAGACCTCTGCAAAAACTGGACACAACATTGGTGGGTGCTTGTGTGTGTGGGTGCGTGTGTGTGTGTGTGTGTGTGTGCATGTGTGTGTGTGTGCGTGAGTGTGTGTATGTGTGTGTGTGTGTGCATGTGTGTGCGTGTGTGTGTGTACATGTGTGCGTGTGTTGAGCAGCACATGTACGGCAGTGTGCAATGTACAGCGGTAGTAGTCCTGTATGTGCGAGTACAGTCCCTGTTCTCTGCTTATGTTGCAAGTATTGCACAATACTTGCGCAATTGCTAGCAGACAATCTAGTCCCTGCCATCTGTAGCAGAGGGGAGGAGAGAGTGGTGCGGTAGTCTGAACAGCTATGCCCAACTTCTCACCATGGCGACATCTTCCCTTCCTCCAAATGGGAAGTTGGGTCTAGCGGGCCAGACTAGAGGTGGGAGGGCTAGCGCCGCCGGTCAACTGTTCTTCACCACTCCACTGCCTGTTGTGTGAGCATATTGTGTGCGTGTGTTGTTACAGCTTGTAGTGGCAGTCTGCGTGTGTGTGTTGTTACAGCTTGTAGTGGCAGTCTGCGTGTGTGTGTGTTGTTACAGCTTGTAGTGGCAGTCTGCGTGTGTGTGTGTTGTTACAGCTTGTAGTGGCAGTCCGCGTGTGTGTGTGTTGTTACAGCTTGTAGTGGCAGTCCGCATGTGTGTGTGTTGTTACAGCTTGTAGTGGCAGTCCGCATGTGTGTGTGTTGTTACAGCTTGTAGTGGCAGTCCGCGTGTGTGTGTGTTGTTACAGCTTGTAGTGGCAGTCCGCGTGTGTGTGTGTTGTTACAGCTTGTAGTGGCAGTCCACGTGTGTGTGTGATGCACGCAAACAAGTGTGTGAGGTAGTCACTGCCAAACTGTGAACACTCTTGTCGTAATGACATTTATTTGTTGCTATAGCAACCATTACTGCCTGCTTGTTTGTTTCTGTAGAGGAACTGTTTTCGCGGATTGCAGCAGACTTTGTGAGTGCAGTGAAAAGGGAAACACTTAAGCCGGGTAAGACCCTATAATTATACCCACACATACAAATGTAGTACAATGCATAGAGAGCCACTCTACAATGCCTGCATGCAAATATTGCATAGCTATTGTGAGTATGTAGACATTGCACATTACAATATTCACATACGTATACATATATAATATATTTAGTGTACATACACTAGGGTGTAGCCAACCGAGTAAGCCCCTGTCATCATGCTTTTGTCCCCACCCCCAGATGAGGACAAAGTTCAGCTAACTCTACAGGCGCCCTCCTCGCACAAGAAGAAGCAAGGCTGTGCCTGCAGCTGACCGATTCGAATGCCTTTGTACTGCCCCGCCCCGCCCAACCTGCTGCGTGGGAGGGGCATCATGTGTAGAGTAGTAATTGCATTTTGAATTAGAAGTTAGACCTGACATCCCATTGTGTGCTCAGCTCTCCCACTCACACTTCATACCATAGCAACACTGTAGTATAATGTATTAATATTGTTCTGCACATAAGTAGTAGCAGCTCATCTATGCATGTCAGTCAGTCTCGTGTACTTTTGGTTGTTTTGAAAGTTGATAATGGCTGTATTGTCGTCGTCAGTCACTCCCCTCCCACCACACACACGCTAGCCAAGAGGGCACTCCATGCCATCTCCTGGGTCATGTGCTAACAGCTACAACTGCATGGCCACATGTACGTACCTCTGCATGGCCACATGTACGTACCTCTGCATGGCCACATGTACGTACCTCTGCATGGCCACATGTACGTACCTCTGCATGGCCACATGTACGTACCTCTGCATGGCCACATGTACGTACCTCTGCATGGCCACATGTACGTACCTCTGCATGGCCACATGTACGTACCTCTGCATGGCCACATGTACGTACCTCTGCATGGCCACATGTACGTACCTCTGCATGGCCACATGTACGTACCTCTGCATGGCCACATGTACGTACCTCTGCATGGCCACATGTACGTACCTCTGCATGGCCACATGTACGTACCTCTGCATGGCCACATGTACGTACCTCTGCATGGCCACATGTACGTACCTCTGCATGGCCACATGTACGTACCTCTGCATGGCCACATGTACGTACCTCTGCATGGCCACATGTACGTACCTCTGCATGGCCACATGTACGTACCTCTGCATGGCCACATGTGCGTACCTTTGCATGGCCACACAGCATGCAACCTTTTGTACTGTTTGTGTGCAGAAATCTGTAAATGTCTAAATATCGTTCAAGCATAGATAGAGTTGTATGGTTTGTACGCGATGTATGGTTTAAGGCACAGTCCCTAGCCTTCAACACAGCCACAACAATGATCACTGCTGCAGTAACCCTTTACTCCAGTTGGCCGCTTCTTCACACAAGGCCATGCAGTTATGACAGCTGTCGATGGGTCTCTTTTGTTGTACTTTGACTCCGTACACAGGTGTTACAACATGAACGAATTAGGTACGTAGGTGTGGGGTGCTTGTATACATTCACTATACTACACACATTAGTACATGTGTATAGGCACATGTGGATACCTGAATAAATGTCCATATGATGTCCATGTACACATGCATGGGATGTGTGTGCATTGCTACATTGGCATGTGTTGAATGAATTAGTGCTGTAGAAAACCGTACCAAAGATGGCGTTCAATAATTGACAGTATATAATATAGCATTACTGGGGTGGGTGGGGAGTGGAAGGGAGAGGGAGAGAGGGACTTGCTACAGCGCCCCACCAGCTGAAGAGGGAAGAGGGAGGGAGAAGGGAGGAGGAGAGGAAAAGGTGGGAGGTACATACGTACACACACAGCACAAACCTGCAATGCCCACATTGTACTAACAGCTTTGGAGCATGCTCTGCTTCATCTCTGGCTCTCGCTGGCTCTGGATGCTGCCTGAATGATCTGCTCTAAACAACTACCGAACTCTTGCAGGATGGTCTTCTCCAACTCCAGCTCATCTTGCCCGTTCTATAACGTCACATCACAGAACATTTCACACATCCCTGTGTGTGTGTGGTGTGTATGTGTGTGGTGTGTGTCTGTGTGTGTTTATGTGTGTGTGTGTGTGTGTGTGTGTGTGGTGTGTGTGTGTGTGTGTGTGTGTGTGGTGTGTGTGTGTGGTGTGTGTGTGTGTGCAGGCTCACCTGCTCGCCCTCTGCTGCAAGCTGGAGCAGACACAGCACACAGGCCTCGGCCACTGACTGGTTGACAAATGCCAGAGGAAGTCTAAAGAGCACAGCAGCACAGCAGATCAGCTCCTCCCATTCAGGAAGAACCATCACTTTATACTTTACACATGGATGCACCCTCCTCCCTCCCCCCTTCCCCCCACCTGGAGCCCATGAGGGAGAGGCTGTGTCCACAGCAGTGGTGCTGCATTGTCTTAGTTCACACTGGAGTGAAGTCTAGTATGCTAGACCTCCTCCAACCTGAACATATGTATGTATAGGCTGAACGTACGTATAGGCTGGGTGTAAGTGGAGAGGGTCTAGCGTGCTAGGCTGGGTGCAAATGGAGAGGGTCTAGCGTGCTAGGCTGGGTGTAACTGGAGAGGGTCTAGCATGCTAGGCTGGGCGTAACTGGAGAGGGTCTAGCGTGCTACTGTGCTAGGCTGGGCGTAACTGGAGAGGGTCTAGCGTGCTACTGTGCTAGGCTGGGTGTAACTGGAGAGGGTCTAGCATGCTAGGCTGGGCGTAACTGGAGAGGGTCTAGCGTGCTAGGCTGGGTGTAAATGGAGAAGGTCTAGCGTGCTAGGCTGGGTGCAAGTGGAGAGGGTCTAGCGTGCTAGGCTGGGGGCAAGTGGAGAGGGTCTAGCATGCTAGGCTGCTTGCAAGTGGAGAGGGTCTAGCGTGCTAGGCTGGGTGCAAGTGGAGAGGGTCTAGCGTGCTAGGCTGGGTGCAAGTGGAGAGGGTCTAGCGTGCTAGGCTGGGTGCAAGTGGAGAGGGTCTAGCATGCTAGGCTGGGTGCAAGTGAAGAGGGTCTAGCGCACCAGACTACATCTACCACTAGTGCACCAGACTACAGACTACAGGGTCTGCCCCCTCTGCCCCGCCCACCAACTACTAGCACTTGTTAGGGTTAGCTCTGACTGACTCACTTTCTCCCGTAGCCCATTTTGGTGACAGGTCGAACTGTGCTCTGCTCCAGGTCGTCAAGGAGATGGCTACCATGGGAACGCTGTTGGTATGGGCGGCTCTCTGCAACCACATAATACCAACAACAATCTCATACCCACCCCACCTCCCCGACTCTCTGACCACACCCACCTGCAGCATCGGCCAGCTGCAGAAGGCTCTTCATCTCACTGTCTGGCCGGTTCTTGCAGTCGAGACACTTGCACAGGACAGAGCAAGGGATCTTGGCCTCGTAGCATTCACAGTAGTTCTTGAGACACCCGGACCGCTTGCAGTGACACCCTGCAGCACTCACACCTGTCAGATCTGCCCTGCCCTGCCCCGCCCCCATGTGGTGCCCCACTCCCTCACCTTTGATGTGCTTCCTCTCAGTGTCACCGAGTTTGTGCTTGGCCACTTTTGGGTGGAATGCTAGTGGATTTCGATCCAGCGTAGACTGCACCAGATGGTTCATTAATGTACACACGTACACACGTACACACACACGAACACACACGTACACACACACACACACACACACACACGTACACACACACACACACACACACACACACACACGTACACACACACACACGTACACACACACACGTACACACACGTACACACACGTACACACATACACACACACACACACACACACACACACACACACACACACACACACACACACACACACACACACACACACACACACACACACACCTTGATGGCAGCAGCCCTGTCGCGCTCATGCTGCATGTTGTTGGAACAGTTGGTGCAATTACAAGTCTCTCTACAGAACTCGCCGTTAGCAAAGCAATCACAGTACCTGCATGCACCGAAGGAGAGGGGAAGCGCAAGTGTACACATGTGTGTACCAAAGGGGAGTGTGAGAGTACTCGTGTGTGTACATGTGTGCACATGTGTGTACCAAAGGAGGAGTGTGAGTGTGCACATGTGTGTACCAAAGGAGGAGTGTGAGAGTACACATGTGTGTACATGTGTGCACATGTGTGTACCAAAGGGGGAGTGTGAGTGTGCACATGTGTGTACCAAAGGGGGAGTGTGAGAGTACACATGTGTGTACATGTGTGCACATGTGTGTACCAAAGGGGGAGTGTGAGTGTGCACATGTGTGTACCAAAGGAGGAGTGTGAGAGTACACATGTGTGTACGTGTGTGCACATGTGTGTACCAAAGGGGGAGTGTGAGTGTGCACATGTGTGTACCAAAGGGGGAGTGTGAGAGTACACATGTGTGTACCAAAGGGGGAGTGTGAGTGTGCACATGTGTGTACCAAAGGGGGAGTGTGAGAGTACACATGTGTGTACGTGTGTGCACATGTGTGTACCAAAGGGGGAGTGTGAGAGTACACATGTGTGTACGTGTGTGTACATGTGTGTACCAAAGGGGGAGTGTGAGAGTACACATGTGTGTACCAAAGGGGGAATGTGAGAGTACACATGTGTGTACATGTGTGCACATGTGTGTACCAAAGGGGGAGTGTGAGAGTACACATGTGTGTACATGTGTGCACATGTGTGTACCAAAGGGGGAGTGTGAGAGTACACATGTGTGTACCAAAGGGGGAATGTGAGAGTACACATGTGTGTACATGTGTGCACATGTGTGTACCAAAGGGGGAGTGTGAGAGTACACATGTGTGTACCAAAGGGGGAATGTGAGAGTACACATGTGTGTACGTGTGTGCACATGTGTGTACCAAAGGGGGAATGTGAGAGTACACATGCGTGTACATGTGTGTACGTGTGTGCACATGTGTGTACCAAAGGGGGAGTGTGAGAGTACACATGTGTGTACGTGTGTGTGCACGTGTGTACCAAAGGGGGACTGTGAGAGCACACGTGTGTACGTGTGGGTGCATGTGTGGTAGCCCTTACAGCTTAAGACACTTTGATGCTTTGCAGTTGCAAGGCCTTCTGGGTTTGCTGTGCAACGGTGCCACTGACATGCTTGGCCTCACCTCAGCCACAGACAAGCTGGGAAGTGGGAGGGGAGGGGAGGGGAAGTGGGAGGGGAGGGGAGGGGAAGTGGGAGGGGAGGAGAGGGGAAGGGGAGGGGAGGGGAAGGGGAGGCCGGAGTGGAAATTGGGTTTGATGTTATCCACATGTACAGACATGCATAGACATGCATATAGTGTGTGTTTGTGTATGTCTGTGGGGTATGGGGTGTTACCTGGTGGGGGATTTGAGCCCTTTGTACAAGACTCCTTGTGCCTGCATCTGGAGGGCGGGGCCTTGTGGGGAGGAGCAGGTGGGCGGGTACCGTTGGGTGAGGACAGACTGCAGCTGGGGAGGGACGATGAAGTTGCCAGGCAACAGTGAAGACTGGGGGGGGAGAGAGACAGTGGAACGTTCTTACGAACAAACAACTGACAACAAACTCCATACGTACATCCATACATGTACGTACATACATGTGTACTTGTGCAGAAGGCACCGCCCGAGACCGTCTACGGTTCCCTTCGCCCTTACCCAGGTGTTGGAGGATGGTGGCTTTGGAAGGAGCAGTTTAGTTGTTCTCTGCTGACGAACAGGGGAGAGCTTCAGCTTGGAGAGACGCTGGACGTGTGCCGGGCGTGTCAAGGGATGTTGCTGAGAAGATGAGGGCCGGTCAACATCGCCTGCAGGAGAGGCTGGCAAACAGAGGGACAAGCTCACCATCACATCACACCACACCCTCCCCACACCGCTCAGCAGACAAATAGCTCATCAGGCACTGTGTGTATGTACAAGTGACAAAGGAGTAGGTAGTCACTGCAAAACATCCTCAAAAACAGCACAGGCTAAGCATGTACGTACGTACGTACGTGGAGGGTCCACATCGCGGGCAGGAGTGGACTACACACAGTGTAGGTAGAATCATGTTCATACTAAAGCAACAAGTTAGGCAACTGTCTTTGTACACGCAAATGCACACGCCCACCGCACACACCTGCACACGCTCACCGCACACACCTGCACACGCTCACCGCACACACCTGCTCACGCCCACCGCACACACCTGCACACGCCCACCACACACACCTGCACACTCCCACTGCACACACCTACCGCACACACCTGCAAACGCCCACCGCACACACCTGCACATGCCCACTGCACACACTTGCACACGCCCACCGCACACACCTGTACATGTCCACCGCACACACCTGCACACGCCCACCGCACACACCTGCACACGCCCACCGCACACACCTGCACACGCCCACCGCACACACCTGCACATGCTCACCGCACACACCTGCACATGTCCACCGCACACACCTGCACATGTCCACCGCACACACCTGCACACGGCCACCGCACACACCTGCACACGGCCACCGCACACACTTGCACACGCCCACCCGCACACACCTGTTTCACTAACACTGACACACACCTGCACACGCCCACCGCACACACCTGTACATGCTCACCGCACACACCTGCACACGCCCACCGCACACACCTGCACACGCCCACCGCACACACCTGTACATGTCCACCGCACACACCTGCACACGCCCACCGCACACACCTGCACACGCCCACCGCACACACCTGCACACGCCCACCGCACACACCTGCACATGCTCACCGCACACACCTGCACATGTCCACCGCACACACCTGCACACGGCCAACGCACACACCTGCACACGGCCAACGCACACACTTGCACACGCCCACCCGCACACACCTGTTTCACTAACACTGACACGCACCTGCACACGCCCACCGCACACACCTGTACACGCCCACCGCACACACCTGTACATGCTCACCGCAAACACCTGCACACGCCCACCGCACACACCTGCACACGCCCACCGCACATACCTGCACATGCTCACCGCACACACCTGCACATGCCCACCGCACACACCTGCACACACACACCGCACACACCTGCACATGTCCACCGCACACACCTGCACACGGCCAACGCACACACCTGCACACGGCCACCGCACACACTTGCACACGCCCACCCGCACACACCTGTTTCACTAACACTGACACTATCACTGCTGGCATCTCTCGGCTGCTCTGGGGGGAGTCCCAGCATTTTCAGAATCTGTGGGTGCAGTGTAGTGGCTTTAGGCATGATAGGACTCATTCTGGTTCCACTAGGAGGAATTGGGAATGGGAATTGGTCATTGATGGTGGTTGATTGGAGGATGGGTTCTTCAACAGGAAGGGGTGCTGCTTCACTACTCAACGCTGGATGTGGGGCTAGGAGGGAGGGGCACCAGGAACATAATCAGGGAAGAGGGAGCTACTTCATAAGAGATTGGTTTACCAGCAGGTCAGCTCTTTACATTATCAGGAACCTGCGTCCCTCCCCTCCCCACTCTCCCCCACAGTATGAACAAGAAATAATGAACACAGATTCAAACGTTAAGAATCAAAAATTAAAAGACAAAAACTAATTTAATTACAGATAAGATAATCATGACCATTGCACTCTCTGTTTGAGTTGCTCCAGTGACATCTGCTCCACACAGCACTCAAGAGACCATGTACCCTGTCCCAACTCCCGCCCAGCACTCACAGCCTCACACCCCACACAAGCACATTCATTATGCACAGTGTTCATCGTACATACGAATGCAATTGCACACTGGCCACGCCCACCACCAAGCCCCCCTCACCTGATGGCCGCACCATTACCATCTTGCTCGTCAAACTGGGGGTCTTACCCACTGAGGAGATGCCTCTTGGCAGGACCGTTGCCATGACAACGGAAGGAGAGGAGCTAAACGCCCCCTGCTCCTTAGAACAGTGCACTGTGACCTGAGAACTGAGTGCGGTAGCTTCCGGCGGGGAAAGCTCGCGAGGGGCGGCCTCCACAGACGCAGCAAGAAGTCTATAAGCTTCGTTTATGTCAAAGCCCGACATTCCCTGGAGCTTACGCGGCTCCATACCCCAGTGACCAACACAGAAAGGGGTGCTGTGCAGTCAAGTCACCGAGAGAAGAGTTTCCGACCTTCTTTGCGTTTCATTCAGTACCTGCACAAAGTAATACGCTAAATGTGAAAGAACAGGTCATGAACTAAGGCACCAGAGCAGAGTAGCGAACCGAACCAAAGTTACTGTTCATCTTCTACCGCCATTGCTTTGAATCCACGGTAAAATGACGTCACTATGATGACGTACACAAACACAGTACTGCGACGCGTGTTGTTCAGTCATAAAATTATGAAGTTTTACTACAGAAGGTACGTTGTTAGGGATAAAATGGCGGCCGCGCAACAGTTGCGCTAGGGAAACTGTCGGGGGACAACCTGCCAGCGGAGATGCCGGCTAGCCAGAAGGATGATTTGTTGAGATTTGGAACACCCATTCATCAGTCATATTATGTTGTCATGTGTATTAGCGGCTACCTCCTGCATAGGAGACAAAAGCCTGGTTGAATAATAATAATAATAATAATACTACAGAAATGATTTAGGAAAGCTACCGCTCAACTCTGCTTGGCGTTGGTTCCTTCAATGAAGGAGCTCTTCTCAAGCAGGCTATAATGCAGGCATTATTGTATAACTGAAGTACACTTTTTATTTCAGTCCAAACTAGATTGTCAGTGTGTGCATTTGCTCGAGTTGCGTTTGGCGCATGTAGCGCTGCAGGGCACCTTACGGCAAGCGACATTTATAAGACAAGGCCTTAATTGTCCATTCACTGTGGGCCAGCTGAGTGGACCAGCAGTGACGTCTTACATGTGGATGTGCTTGAATAGTTCTGCATTGTGGTCAAATGCGTGCACGTCTGCACGTGTGCACAGTGTGTGGTGGTTGCAACAAGAGAGCCCCCAGTCTCAGAGCGAGAATAATGATCAATGGCAGTGGATGTAGAGCAACATTGAGCCCCGTGCTCAAATGACTGCTAAATGAGCCTATTGATCAATGACATGGAGGAGTTTGGATACACGGGAAGCAATGTATGCCAAACTGTGGAGTGGACTGGGGTCAACAGACGCCTCATGCTTCCTGAGTGATCTATTACAAGACATCTTTGGGGACTGAGAACTTCCTGAGGTGCTAGAAGAAGAACATGATGTTCACTAAACAAAGCATGTTAAATGAAAACTGTACTATCTGAACAACATTGCTAGCTGCTGTGAGGTAGTAACCCCTGTGGCAAACATGACACACTCAATGGTGAGCAGGATGGACAGAGTGTGTCGGTTGTGCAAGCGAGGCTCCTATGTGTTGGTGTGGGCCAATATGCAAATGTACACATGCACAGAAACACATGCGTGAGTGTATGTGTAGGATTAGGCCTATGGCACAGAGACAGATTGCATGTGCGCACTGCGCATGGCCCAATTCCCAGGCGAACGTGTACTGCCCCCCCCCCCCCCCCCCAGTTGTTCCGGGTGTCGTCTCTCCGGACGTATATAGGTGGGCATCTCCCGGAAGTAGATGACGTAACTGGTGTACATGACGTCTTTGGTGTTTCGGACGGCTGCTCGAACGCGGGAGGCTGAAGATGGCAGTGAGCGACCAGGTACTGACATACCCATCCCGTTACCAGCGACATTGCACACAGGACCAGGTGTGTATGTTTTGGGCGGAATAGTGCTTCCAATGGCTGTAGTTTAGAGCGGAAGGCATGCTTTGCTTCTTCTGCCGCCATATTTTTTCAATCTCTCTGGACCATCGCACAGCTGAGACCCCATGTGCTGGCCTCTCGGTCGATGTCGGGTAGTGATGGAATACGGCACGAGTCGTTCGTACGTGCTTGCGCAAACTGCCTTTGCTGTCCTGTGCGTACACGATACATGCAGATGTGTGTTGCCCAACAGCTGACGATTCCTTGCCTGTTCACTCCTGGGCCTCGTGATTCTCGGCTGATGAAGACCTTCTACAGCAAAGCGACCTGATGCTAGTGTTGAGGTTGTTTGATCAATCTGTGTTTGCCCTGCATTGATGGTCCCGAGTGAGCAGCTGTGTGTGGGGATTGTTGTAGTGCGAGGCTTGGGTTAGGCAAGACTCCAGCATTCCTGTGTTGCAATAGTCACTGTTGTATGCTGGCATACTGCACTGGTGTGCAACTACAAACAGTGTTGTGTAACTACAAGCATTGTTGTGCAACTACAAGGCAGTATTGTGCAAATACAAGGCAGTGTTGTGCAACTCCAAGGGCGCGTTAGGCACAACTCCAAGGGCGCGTTAGGCACAACTACATGGGAGCAGTGTTGTGTATGAGTGCTCTGCGCGCCATTAATCCCTGATGATGTTAGCTGTACGGTACTGAAATGTTGGAAAGACAGTTCCCATTTGGCTAGTGTGTGAATTACTTGACATGTAAAATAAGTGTTGTGCAAATCTTCTGTAACATGCTGCAATAGCATTAGACTTTGGTTCCCTCTTTTAGGAGTAGTGTCCACAGACCTTGTTAGAACGCGGCCGCCGACTGTTGGCCTGTTACGTTTACACAATCTAGGTTTTGTCCTCCCTGTGCAAGATGAGTCCTCCCTCACACCCACCACACTGCATTCCCAGCTTCTCATTGCTCCCTTCCTCCCCCTCCCCTTCCCCTCCCCTCCCCCTTCCCTCTCCCTCCCCTCCTTCCCCCCTCCTGTATTGCAGGACTTGTCCCACTTTGAGGCCCTGTGTCAGCAGCTTTACAACCCCACTGGGGGGCTGGCTCGGGAAGCAGAGAAGGCTCTGTTGCAGTTTGCCGAGCTGCCAAATGTCCTGCAGCAGTGCCAGGTTATCCTGGAGCAGACGCAGGTGGGCGTGGCAGGGGCATGGCTGTCCTCGTGCCTGTCAGACGTGTGCAGTAAGTTGTCATGACCTGCTCCTGCTGTCTGCCCTGTAGAGCCCATACGCACAGCTTGTTGCCTGCAACACCTTAATCCGCGTCATCTCTAAGACCTCCACATCATGCTCTTTGGAAGACAAGCTGCAGCTGCGTGAGTTGGCAGGCTGGCAGGCCTCTTTCACACCGCTGCTGCGTTGTGCGTCTCCTTGAGCAGTGTTCTTTGGGCACACCTCCCACTGTTGGTTGTGTGTGGTGGTGTGTGTGGTGGTGTGTGTGTGGTGGTGTGTGGTGGTGGTGTGTGTGGTGGTGGTGTGTGTGGTGGTGTGTGTGGTGGTGTGTGTGGTGTGTGTGGTGTGTGTGTGTGTGTGTTGAGCATGTTTTCAGCTTATCTACGTGTACGTATGTCAGTGTGTTGTTCTGTGCTGTGTGTGCATGCAACATTGCATCGTTGTCCATGTTTGTGTGGTGTTTTTGTTTGTGTGTGTACTTGATGGTGTGTGTGTGTGTTGTGTTCTAGGCAACTTCCTCCTTCAGTTTCTCTTCTCCCGGACTCAGCTTGTTCAGTTTGTGATGCAGGCTAGCATGCAGGTAAATGTATTCATGACCCTGCATGGCTGATTGTAAACAATGGTGTAGTGTGATTTTGCCTTCACCCACTCTCTTGTTTTAATGTGCTGTGTGTGTCTGTGTGTGTGTGTGTGTGTGTGTGTGTGTGTGTGTGTGTGTGTGTGTGTGTGTGTGTGTGTGTGTGTGTGTGTGTGTGTGTGTGTGTGTGCGGTGTGCGTGTGTGTGTACGTGTGTGTACGTGTGTGTGTGTGTGTATGTTTGTACATGTGTACATGTGCGTATGTATGCGCAGCTGCTAGCTCGTATCACGAAGCAGGGCTGGTTTGACATGGAGAAAGGCGCGTATCCCT
This sequence comes from Aplysina aerophoba, assembly GCA_949841015.1. NCBI lineage: Eukaryota > Metazoa > Porifera > Demospongiae > Verongiida > Aplysinidae > Aplysina > Aplysina aerophoba. Next base: position 6,386,851 of record OX465040.1, read on the forward strand.
TCAGAGACATCCTCGACAAAGTCAACGCCTTTCTCAGGGTACGTTGAGTGTTCTTCATGGATTGATCAGTAATGTGCCGTGTGCCCTTCCCCACCCCTTTATGTACTACAGTCTTGCCCCACCCCTTTATGTACTACAGTCCTGCCCCGCCCCTTTATGTACCGCAGTCCTGCCCCACCCCTTTATGTAGCGCAGTCCTGCCCCGCCCCCATGTGTAATATGTGGAGTCCTGTCCTCCTACTCTTCAGAACTCGGTGGACATGTGTGTGAGGGGCGTTGAGATCCTGGACCACCTGGTGGACGAGATGAACCAGGCAGAAAGCGTCCGTTCCCTCACGAAGCACCGCAAGATTGCCAGTTCTTTCAAAGATGAACTCCTCTTTGACATTTTCAACCTGTCTTGTTCCCTCCTGCGACAGACCAACGCACAAGACGAGGCACAGGTGAGTGGCCCCTTGCTGACTAGAACTGCAGTTGTCCTCAGTTACATAGGTATAATCTTAGCACCTCAAGACGCTCCATCCCCTGGCGTGATGTGTTTGCTTCTTGTGTCTCTTTCCATCTCACTCCTCACTCTCTCCACCTGTGTGTGTGCGTATCCCTACCCTCACTGCCACGCCCCCTCCCCACCCACCTGACACATTCCTGTAGCACCACCTAATTGGCTGGCTATTGAAGCTAGTGACAACTTGTCTCACATTTGACTTCATTGGTACGTCACGTGACGAGAGTAGTGACGACCTCGCTGTCGTCCAGATCCCGGCTGTGTGGAAGAGTGTCTTCCTAGACTCCACCACCCTTCAGCTCTTTTTTGGCCTGTACCAGGGGCTGCCCCCTGAAGTGGCTGCAAAGGTAGGGCAGTCTTGAACTAAGCCTTGCTATGTAGGATAAGTGTGTATGTACGTATGTGTGTGTGTCTGTGTGTGCAGGCACTGACATGCTTGGTGCAGTTGGCGTCTGTCCGGAGGTCTCTGTTCACTGTTGTGGAGAGGTCCAGCTTCCTACAACAGCTCATTAAAGGGGTCAACGCGATACTGCAGCATCACCCAACGGTGAGGGTGTGGCGGGTGGGTGTGTACTAGCAGTGCGGTGAGGGTGTGGCGGGTGGGAGTGTACTAGCAGTGCGGTGAGGGTGTGGCGGGTGGGTGTGTACTAGCAGTGCGGTGAGGGTGTGGCGGGTGGGTGTGTACTAGCAGTGCGGTGAGGGTGTGGCGGGTGGGTGTGTACTAGCAGTGCGGTGAGGGTGTGGCGAGTGGGTGTGTACTAGCAGTGCGGTGAGGGTGTGGCGGGTGGGTGTGTACTAGCAGTGTGGTGAGGGTGTGGCGGGTGGGTGTGTACTAGCAGTGTGGTGAGGGTGTGGCGGGTGGGTGTGTACTAGCAGTGCGGTGAGGGTGTGGTGGGTGGGTGTGTACTAGCAGTGCGGTGAGGGTGTGGTGGGTGGGTGTGTACTAGCAGTGCGGTGAGGGTGTGGTGGGTGGGTGTGTACTAGCAGTGCGGTGAGGGTGTGGTGGGTGGGTGTGTACTAACAGTGCAGTGAGGGTGTGGCGGGTGGGTGTGTACTAGCAGTGTGGTGAGGGTGTGGCGGGTGGGTGTGTACTAATAGTGCTGTATTCAGAACTTTCATCAAGGAGGGCGGCAAAAGGTTAAGTTTTCAGAAATAAAGGGGGGGGGGGGGGGCGCGGGGGGCAAGCCTAGCTGAATGTGAATGACGCACTATGATTGTCCCCCCTAGGCCCTCACTGTGGACACCACCTGCTATCACGAGTTCTGTCGTCTCCTCACACGTCTCAAGTCAAACTATCAACTGGGCGAGTTGGTGCAGCTGGAGGAGTACTCCACCTTCACTCAACTCGTGGCACAGTTCACTGTCTCCAGTCTACAGTCGTGGCAGTTCTCCGCTAATAGCATTCATTACCTGCTGTCGTTATGGCAACGGCTTGTTGCTTCCCTGCCGTACCTGCGGGCAGTTGACAACGTGCAACACCACCTGGACGCCTTTGTCCCAGAGGTGGGCCTCTCTCATGTTCACAGCTACAAAGGGAGGGACCCCTCCTCATTCCTCACCCTTCTTGTGGCGGGTGATCGCGTTTCAGTGAAAGTCACTCTATCCTTGTTGGTAAAAATGGGAGTGTACACTGTACCCAGTAGGGGGGGGGGGGCATTACGTGGAACCTCTCTGTAGATGACACCATTGGCACCCAGCTGGCTGTCCTGTATGGAGAGGTGCTCCTACTTCAGAGGTAGATTTGTACACAGCTCTATGTGGTAGGGGCTGCAGACAGTGCCCTCATTAGAGAGGTGTCCTTATTTCGCAGTGTCCTTTATAGAGAGGTTCATCTGTAGTGACAAATGGCAGTAATCACTGGATATTACGCCAACCTGACCAGGTCAGTGAGACCGATCCATTGACCTGGTAAGGTTATAAAATCCAGTGATTACTACCATTTGTCACTGCCCTTGTCTCTATGGTTGCAATTGTGCGTTCGCTGTCCCATCCCTTTCCAAATGGTGCGTCCACTCCATATACGTACGTACACCCCATTGATTGATTTGTGCCTCACAGATCACTCAAGCGTACATAACTTCTCGGCTTGAGTCGGTGGAGACCATCCTGCGTGAGGGCGGGGACAACCCCCTTGATGACACGCCCACAGTGGGGATGCAGCTGGACCAGATCTCCACCATTGCCCGCTGCAAGTACAGCAAAACATGCAACCTCCTCCTGTCGCTGGTTGAGCAGACTGGGGCCAGCTACCAGGAAGCACTTGAGCAGGTCTCGCAGGGGCGGGACGAGGCGATACGACTCAGGGAGGGTGAGGATGGGAGGGGTGGGACGAGGCAATACGACTCAGGGAGGGTGAGGAGGGAAGGGGTGGGACGAGGCGATACGACTCAGGGAGGGTGAGGATGGGAGGGGTTGGACGAGGCTATACGACTCAGGGAGGGTGAGGATGGGAGGGGTGGGATGAGGCTATATGACTCAGTGAGGGTGAGGAGGGAAGGGGTGGGACGAGGCTATACGACTCAGGGAGGGTGAGGATGGGAGGGGTGGGATGAGGCTATACGACTCAGTGAGGGTGAGGAGGGAAGGGGTGGGACGAGGCTATACGACTCAGGGAGGGTGACGATGGGAGGGGTGGGACGAGGCTATATGACTCAGGGAGGGTGAGGAGGGAAGGGGAAGGTTGCCTGGTGTAGGTGTGTTCCTGTTGATTGTGATGCCTACGAGTGAGCTGCCAGTCGATTGTTCTCACGCAGGTCAGCTGAGCTGGGTGATCTACCTCATCAGCAGTGTCATTGGAGGGCGGATCTCGTACACGGAAGGGGAAGAGACCGACCACCTGGACGGCCAGCTCATCATACGGGTGTTGACACTCATGAACTACACGGACAGACATGTGGACAAGGTGGGAGGGGCGGGTAGGGCTGTAGGGTGGCTGAGAGTGGGTGGGGCAGTTGGGTGTGGTTGGATAACTGAGTGTGAGTGGGTAGTGAAGTGTGACAGTGTCTGTGTGATGCATGACACCCTCCCTACAGCACGGGAGCAAGCACCTGGAGATGGCCTACCTGAGCTTCTTAGAGCAGTTTCGCAAGGTGTACGTGGGCGACACCATCCAGAGGAGCAAGACCGTCTACCAGATCCTGACCACCCACTTGGGCGTCACCAACGAGCCAGCAGTGCTGAATATAATTGTCAGAAAGATGTGAGTGCTGTGACAAAACTTCTCTTGAAACTGTGTGGTGTGTTTATGTTCTGTATGCAGTGTGTGTGTGTGTGTGTGTGTGTGTGTGTGTGTGTGTGTGTGTGTGTGTGTGTGTGTGTGTGTGTGTGTGTGTGTGTGTGTGTGTGTGTGTGTGTGTGTGCATGCGTGTGGGGGGAGGACTGTTGCCAGCGCTCCCCCATACCGCCACCCCTTGCTCTCTTTTCTCACTCTCTCCTTCCAGTGTGGCCAACCTGAAGTACTGGGCCTCCTGCAAGAGTGTGTTGGACAAGACACTGCACCTCCTCAATGACCTCTCCATAGGCTTCAGCATTGTCCGGAAGCTGGCTACACTGGAGGTCGCTCAGTTCATGTTGGAGAACCATACAGTCAGTGACAGAAGGGGCTATACCGCTGTAAAGTTGCCCACATTCACCACCTCTGTCGACCGTCTCTTCCCTCTCCTCCGCCTAACCCTTTCCCTACCTTGTCATTCCTCCCCTACCTTGTCATTCCTCTTCTTCGCCTTTGGTGTTTGTCTTCTCGTCTTCCATCTCTTCCCCACTCTACCTTGGCAGGTGGAGAATTTCCCCTTCCTGGCTGCCACGCAGCACCAAGCTGACATGAAGAGCAGGACCCTGTTCTACTCCGCTCTGGGACGCTTGCTGCTGTGTGACCTCGGGGAGGACGAGGATCGCTTCATCAAGTTCATGGCTCCTCTCACAGGTCAGTCAAAGTTTGATAGACTTGCTTTAGACTCAGGAAGATTGTGAGGGTGCTAGTGTGAGCATGCTAGTGTGATGGTGCTGGTGTGAGCGTGCTAGTGTGGTGGTGCTAGTGTGGTGGTGCTGGTGTGATGGTGCTAGTGTGATGGTGCTAGTGTGATGGTGCTAGTGTGATGGTGCTGGTGTGAACGTGCTAGTGTGAGCATGCTCGTCATACTCTGGTGCCCCTTTCAGTGACCTTTGAGCGTATCCGAGGACTCATGTCTGCTGGGGGAGGCACAGTCAATGAAGACGAGTTGAAGCTGTCACTGGTTGGCATCTGCCGAGACCTGAGGGGTGTGGTGTCTGTTTTTAACTCCAGAACAGCATATCTTATGTTGTTTGAATGGATGTATCCTAAGAATGCACTCCACATGCTGTCTGTTCTGAAGCGTGATGTGGTGTGATGTGGTGTAGTGTGGTGTGGTGTGGTGTGATGTGGTGTGGTGTGGTGTGGTGTGGTGTGGCGTGATGTGGTGTGGTGTGGTGTGGTGTGATGTGGTGTGGTGTGGTGTGGTGTGGTGTGGCGTGATGTGGTGTGGTGTGGTGTGATGTGATGTGGTGGTGTGGTGTGACGTGATGTGGTGTGGTGTGATGTGGTGTGGTGTGGTGTGGCGTGATGTGGTGTGGTGTGGTGTGACGTGATGTGGTGTGGTGTGATGTGGTGTGGTGTGGTGTGATGTGGTGTGGTGTGGCGTGATGTGGTGTGATGTGGTGTGGTGTGACGTGATGTGGTGTGGTGTGGTGTGACGTGATGTGGTGTGGTGTGGTGTGGTGTGGTGTGACGTGATGTGGTGTGGTGTGGTGTGGTGTGGTGTGGTGTGCTGCTAGAGGTTGTTCCTGGGTCCTCCTTGACAGTAGCCACACCAGCTACCCCTCCTACATTGAGGTGCTGCTTCAAGCCCTCGCCATCTGGTACCACGACCCAAGCATCACTACTCCTATCTTGAAGTTCATTGCAGAGCTGGTACTCAACAGGCAAGTCATGTGACTGTCACATGACCACATTACCTAATGTTACCATTATCACATGACCACCATGTGACCATCACATGACAAACATGTGACCATCATGTGCTTGTGCTCGCAGGTCACAGCGGCTGAGCTTTGATGCAACATCTCCAAATGGCATTCTTCTGTTCAGAGAAGCATCCAAAGCTGTAGTCAGCTATGGTGAGTGTGTGGAGTGGGGAGTGTGTGTGTGAGAGTAAGCAATGTGTGTGTGGGTGGAAGTGGGGAGTGTGTGTGAGAGTAAGCAATGTGTGTGGATGGAAGTGGGCAGTGTGTGTGAGAGAGAGCAATGTGAGTGGGTGCATGGGATGTGGGTGATAGTGAGTGGGCATGTTCCATTGCTAATGACATGACGTGTGCTGGTGGCACACCCCTCCCCCTCCCCCTCCCCCATCCAGGCAAGAACATCCTCACCATGCAGGACATACCAGAGGACCAGATCCATGTCATGAAGTTAAAGGGAGTGGCCATTTGCTTCAACATCCTCAAGGCCTCTCTCTGCGGGAACTATGTCAACTTTGGTGCCTTCAAGTTGTACGGCGACCGAGCACTGGAGGACGCGCTGCAGACCTTCATCGAGCTGCTTGTTTCAACACCGCTGGAGAGCCTGTTGGTACGGTGTGTGTGTGTGTGTGTGTGTGTGTGTGTGTGTGTGTGTGTGTGTGTGTGTGTGTGTGTGTGTGTGTGTGTGTGTGTGTGTGTGTGTGTGTGTGTGTGTGTGTGTGTGTGTGTGTGTGTGTGTGTGTGTGTGTGTGTGTGTGTGTGTGTGTGTGTGTGTGTGTGTGTGTGTGTGTGTGTGTGTGTGTGTGTGTGTGTCCAATGTCTCCAATCCCCCCCCCCCCCCCCCCCCCCCCAGAACTACCCCAAAGTGAGTCTAGCCTATTACAACCTTCTCGAGGTGCTGACGCTGGACCACATTGACTTCCTCAGCAACCTGGAACCAGAGGTGACTCCACCCCACACTGCAGCATGTGCAGCTGTGTATCACTCCCCTCCCCTCCCCCTCCCCTCTTCCTCCCCCTCCCCTCTCCTCCCCTCTTCCTCCCCTTCCCCTCCCCTCAGGTGTTCATCTATGTCATGTCATCATTATCTGAAGGACTGACCTCTCTAGGTAAGCAAGGCGTGGCCACACACCTGCCACCATCCCCGCACACCTCCCACCATCCCCGCACACCTGCCACCATCCCCGCACACCTCCCACCATCCCCGCACACCTGCCACCATCCCCGCACACCTGCCACCATCCCCGCACACCTACCACCATCCCCGCACACCTGCCACCATCCCCGCACACCTGCCACCATCCCCGCACACCTGCCACCATCCCCGCAGACCTACCACCATCCCCACACACCTACCTCCATCCCCGCACACCTACCTCCATCCCCGCACACCTGCCACCATCCCCGCACACCTGCCACCATCCCCGCACACCTGCCACCATCCCCGCACACCTGCCACCATCCCCGCACACCTCCCACCATCTCTACACACCTCCCACCATCCCCACACACCTACCTCCATCCCCGCACACCTGCCACCATCCCTGCACACCTGCCACCATCCCCGCACACCTGCCACCATCCCCGCACACCTGCCACCATCCCCGCACACCTGCCACCATCCCTGCACACCTACCTCCATCCCCGCACACCTGCCACCATCCCCGCACACCTGCCACCATCCCCACACACCTACCTCCATCCCCGCACACCTGCCACCATCCCCGCACACCTGCCACCATCCCCGCACACCTGCCACCATCCCCGCACACCTGCCACCATCCCCGCACACCTGCCACCATCCCCGCACACCTGCCACCATCCCCGCACACCTGCCACCATCTCTACACACCTGCCACCATCCCCGCACACCTGTCACCCACATTTGACCTCCCCCTCCTTCCAGATGCGATGGTCAGCACCAACTGCTGCTCTGCACTGGACCACGTACTGACGCTCGTCTTCAAACGCCTCCAGAAGAAGTCTACCTCCTCGGGTGCAGCCCTCACAGTGACACCTTTGGAGCAGACCATGCAGCTCCGTCCAGAGATAATGCAAAGGGTGATAGGGGCAGAGGTCAGAGGTCACTGGTGGTTTCTTTCAAGGTTTTCTCTCCTTTTCACAGATGATGGTGGCCATTTTGAATATAATTATGTATGAGGACTGCCGAAACCAGTGGTCCATGTCACGCCCCCTTCTGCCCCTCCTGCTCCTAAACGAAGAGGTATGCTTTGAATCTCTCACAGTCTGTTCGCTAAGAACTGATCTGGTGTCCTGTAATGTCACCCTCTTCATCCCTCCCTCCCCGCTCCTCCCCTCCCCTCTTCTCCCTCCCCTCTCCTCCTCTCCTCCCTCTGCCCACCCCTCTCCCCTCCCCACTCCTCTCCTTCCCCCTCTCCTCCCCTCCCTCCCCTCTCCTCCCCCCTCTCCTTGTCCCCTCCCCTCCCCTCAGTACTTTCAGACATTCCGCAGCAATGTGATATCCGTTCAGCTCCCGGTGAAGCAACCAGCCATGGTGGCGTGCTTTGACAGCTTGATGGACGGCATTGAGTACAACCTCCTGCAGAAGAACAGAGACAGGTTGGTGCCCCAGGTGGCTCGGTGCGAGGGCTTGTGACTGGTGGTGGTGTGGATGACATGTGGTTGATAGTGACATGACTGACGTGCAGCTGGTGGTGACACAGGTGACATGCAGCTGGTAGTGACATGACTGACATGCAGCTTGTGGTGACACAGGTGACATGCAGCTGGTCGTGACATGACTGACATGCAGCTTGTGGTGACACAGGTGACATGCAGCTGGTCGTGACATGACTGACATGCAGCTGGTGGTGAATGAACTATTTGCGTAGTTTCTTGTCTCAACCGTCAACCACTCAGCCTTTGTTCCACAGCAGTCAAACACGAGTCCTTTTGTGTGCATGTCGTGTGTGGCAGCCCTTGTCCGACCCCTTTCCTCCTGTCCATGTGGTGGTGGTGTGGATATGTGGCTGCTGGTGGTTACACGATGGGTGTGTGACTGGTGGTGGTTACACGATGGGTGTGTGACTGGTGGTGGTTACACGATGGGTGTGTGACTGGTGGTGGTTACACGATGGGTGTGTGACTGGTGGTGACATAGATGACATGTGGTTGATAGTGACATGACTGACATGCAGCTGTGTGTGTGTGTGGCAGCCCCTTGTCCGACCCCTTTCCTCCTGTCCATGTAGGTTCACACAGAACTTGTCCGTGTTCCGTCGGGAGGTGAACAGCTCTCTCAAAGACGTCCAGTCATTCACAACAGGAGCGGAAATGATGGTCTAACGCCTTTGAACACCAATTAAATCCTGCAATAAATACTCGGTTGTCGGCAACTTTGTCGATGACCTTTTATACTGCATGTTTGTTTGGTTATTATAATTATTGATGTACAATACTGAAAGGTAAAATGGCGGACAGGTCTGTTACTCCGGCCGCGGAGCTGATTCGTCACCCCCGAGATCTGGTGAAGGTTTCTTTGGTATGCTTTGTACACTGATGCGAAGGGACTTGTATACCCACACCTGGAGGCGGCTGCTGTGTATGCGTACGCGCGCTACAGCGGTGCTCGCTGCAGGTTGCGCTGTACACGTGACGTGCGCGGCATGTGGCGTGCTAGTGTGGCTAGGGCTACGCATGTGCGTACTGCATGGTGTAGCTAGGGCTAGGCAGTTGCTGCATGCTATACAAGAGAGAGCAGTAGGCGAGTCCTGCCGATGTGGCAGCAGAATGAGAATATACCATGCATGCTCCTGCCACATCTTTGATGACAATGTGAATGTACGTATGTATGTGCCATGTACAGTGTGCATGTGTGCATGTGTGTGCAGTGAATGCCTGTGCTGTGTGTGTGTGTGCTGCAGGTACACCACGTGGTCCAGCAGTCTGCTAACCACCCCAATGAAGACGTGTCAGGCTCCCTTGTCTTGACAGCCAGCCATCTCATCTTCCAGGAGCCCTCAGGGAGGAGAGAGACTTGGGTTGGTCCAAGTCCTTAGCACACTCTCATCATCAGTGCACTGGTGGTCCAGCGCCTCATGTCATGGGGTCACTGGTGGTCCAGCGCCTCGTGTCATGGGGTCACTGGTGGTCCAGCGTCTCATGTCATGGGGTCACTGGTGGTCCAGCACCTCGTGTCATGGGGTCACTGGTGGTCCAGCGTCTCTGTCATGGGGTCACTGGTGGTCCAGCACCTCCTGTCATGGGGTCACTGGTGATCCAGCCCCTCCTGTCATGGGGTCACTGGTGGTCCAGCACCTCCTGTCATGGGGTCACATGCCACTCTCACCTCCACACACTGTGCAGCCCTTCTTAACTCCCCCTTCTCTACTTCTTCTTCACTGCATTGCCTGCACAGCCTCAGAGACAGTTGTACCTGGTGTCCTAGAGGCTCATGCTATCTATAGAACTGGAGTTATGTTGAGCTTGCACAAAGCAACAGTTTCAGTGCGAGTTGCGGCTGAAATGGCTAATCACACTGAAATTGTTGCTACGTGTAACCTCAGCATCACTCCAGTTATAGTCACAGGACATATGTGACTCGTGGCCGCTAAAGCACCCCACTCTCCCCCCTCACTCCCACCCCCTTCACAGCTTGGCTTCCACCTTATTCAATCCGTCACTCGCCTTCCCAGCGAGAGCAGAGGTCACCCGCTGGCCATTCGCTGCAAGCACTTCCTCAGAGTCACCTTTATCATCCCCTCCTCCGCGGACTGCTTCAGCGTCATGGAAACCATCACTGCACTGGCACAGCCAGGTGGGCATGAGGTGACAGGTAGCACTCTGACTGTGTGGGTGTGAGGTGTGGGAGTGTGAGGTGTGTGGGTGTGAGGTGTGGGAGTGTGAGGTGTAGGGGTGTGAGGTGTGGGAGTGTGAGGTGTAGGGGTGTGAGGTGTGGGGGTGAGCAGTGATAAAGGTGGCTGATGGAACATGTGAGTATGACAGTGTTGAGGCTCATTGCTACATCGGTGTCATATCTAGCGAATTGATCTTACGCATGGGTATACAGGCAAATTCAATCAATAACAACTTATTGGAATTCAATCAGCGACAACGAGCTTGTACGCAGTTGATGAGGGCCTACGTGGGTGAAAGGTCCTGCAGTTGGTTGTTACTGTTTGAAGTTCCTACCTACATGCTCATCAAGATCAACTCGCTAGTACGTAGTATGTGAGTATGATCTGTCAGTATCTGTTGCGACATGATCGTGCAAAGTCATTCAAAGGTGTCAGTACAGATTGTGATGTGACAGTGTGACACGGAGTGACGGGTACTGTCCACATGTCACTGTAGTCACTGGACGTGTATGTGTACACAGCCAACCCACTCTGTACTTCTAGTCCATTGCTCAGCATCTTCACCATGGCTCAATGAATATCATTACCTCCCCCCCCCCCCACCCCCCACCTGCAGCTGCCTATGACTACCTGTTTGCATTTTGCTACCCCCTCCCAAAGCAGCATAGTGGCTGGGGCCTGTACAAACCCCAGATGGAGTTTGTCCGCATGGGCCTGCCCAACTCCTTCTGGACGGACTCCCACCTTAACAAGTCTTATGGTCTCTGCGCTACGTACCCCTCAGTGCTGTTCTTCCCAGCTGCATGCAGTGATGATGTCATTGAAGGAAGTGCCAAATTTAGAAGTAAAGGGAGACTCCCCACACTGAGCTATTTCTACGAGCCTAAAGGAGTTAGTTTATGGAGTGGGTTGCACTGAGGGAGGTGTGTGTGTGTGTGTGTGTGTGTGTGTGTGTGTGTGTGTGTGTGTGTGTGTGTGTGTGTGTTTGTGTGTGTGTGTGTTTGTGCGTGTGGTGTGTGTAGATGTTAACTATGAGAGTGTGAATGTGTAATTGCCATTGTTCCCTCTATTCATATGTTGTGTGTAGACCAGTCTCTGTCGCTGCAGCCAACCTCTGGTGGGTCTTAAGAAGCGCTCACAGGAAGACGAGGAGCTGATTGACGCCATAGCCAAGACAACACCAGACAAGCCAAAATTGTACATTATTGACGTCCGACCTCGAGTGAGTTGTGCTGTGCGTGTGTGCATGTGTATCTGTACATGCATGAGTAAGTGAGTGGTGGTGTGCATGTATGGTATGTGTGTGTGTGTGTGTACACACATGAGTGTGTGTGTGTGGTGTGTGCGTGTGTGTGTGTACATGTGTGGTCCCTGTAGGTAAATGCCTTTGGCAACAGGATTGCTGGCAAAGGATTTGAAGATGAGGGCACTTACAAATGTGCCGAGTTCTTCTTCATTGGTATTCAGAACATTCATGTCATGCGGGAGAGCTTGGAGAAGCTGCTGGAAGGTGTGTGGGAGGGAGGTGGTGGCTGTCAGGTAACGGTCATGTGACCCCTGGAAGGTGTGTGGGAGGGAGGTGGCTGTCAGGTAACGGTCATGTGACCCTTGGAAGGTGTGTGGGTGGGAGGTGGCTGTCAGGTGACGGTCATGTGACCCTTGGAAGGTGTGTGGGAGGGAGGTGGCTGTCAGGTGACGGTCATGTGACCCTTGGAAGGTGTGTGGGAGGGAGGTGGCTGTCAGGTGACGGTCATGTGACCCTTGGAAGGTGTGTGGGAGGGAGGTGGTGGCTGTCAGGTGACGGTCATATGACCCTTGGAAGGTGTGTGGGAGGGTTATGGCTGTCAGGTGACAGTCATGTGACCCTTGGAAGGTGTGTAGGAGGGAGGTGGCTGTCAGGTGACAGTCATGTGACTCTTGCCTGCTTTACAGCTGCTGAGAGCCCCAAAATGTCCTCCTTCTGGTCTGGGTTAGACAGCAGTGGATGGTTCAGCCACATCAAGGACATTCTGGATGCTTCTGTGTTCATTGCAAACGTGAGCACCTATCATCATCTGTAGGTGCGGCCAGGGGTGAGCCGTCCCCTCCCCTCCCCTCCCCTCCCCTCCCCAGGCGCTATACAGCAAGGGCCGCAGTGTGGTGGTGCACTGTTCGGACGGCTGGGACCGCACCTCACAGACCTGTTCGCTAGCTGAGATGATGATTGACCCTTACTACCGGACACTGCATGGCTTTATGGTCAGTGCATCTGAGATGGGTGGGATGGGGTGGTGTAAGGACAGGGATTGGGTGGAATGAGGAACCCGCTGAGGAGGACTGGTGGGCCCACGCTGCTTGTTGTTGAATGACCCCGCCCCCAGGGAGCTGTGACCCCACCCCCACAGTACGGTGACCCCACCCACCCATGTCTGTCCACTTGCAGATCCTGCTGGAGCGGGAATGGCTCTCCTTTGGCCACAAGTTCACGGAGCGACTGGGTCTCCTGTCAACCACAGAACCACGAGACGTCTCGCCCGTGTTTTCACAGTTTCTGGACTGCACTTGGCAGATGAAGCAGCAGTTTCCAACTGCCTTCCAATTTAATGAGCACTTTCTCGTAACACTCCACCATCAAGTCTATTTGTGTCAGGTTTGGTACCTGCTGGTGTTCTCATGTGATCATCATGTGACTTGTGTTTGCCAAGGAAGAACAAAAGGCCAAACATTTCGGCAGCTCTAGAGCTGCTTTCATCAGTGACAATCAGTGGTATCATGCAACTTGGCAGCAGTCTAGCTGCCGAAATGTTGGGCTAATTATCCTTGGCTAGTGAAGTCCAGTCATATAGTCAGTCAGTCTGTTGTGTGTTTGTGCAAGTCATGTGACATGGCTACCAATGACATCATTGGCTTTCTCCACAGTTTGGGACATTTATTGGCTGCTGTGAACGGGAGAGAAAGCAAGTGCTGAAGTGAGCAGTGCCAGTCTTCTATGCACCTGGTCTGGTCGTCACCCCAGCCCTTTCTTCCTTCCACCTCGGACCCCAGGCTGCACAAGCGCACAGCCTCACTGTGGGACTACATTCTGGAGAAGACACACTTGTTCATTGACCCTCTCTATGATCCAAGCTCAAGTGACATTGTACTCCCCAACACAGACATGAGGCGGCTGAAGTGAGCAGCACTGGTCAGGTGGTGGTCATGTGACCTGTTGCAGTCAGGTGGTGGTCATGTGACCGGTTGCAGTCAGGTGGTAGTCATGTGACCGGTTGCAGTCAGGTGGTAGTCATGTGACCTGTTGCAGTCAGGTGGTGGTCATGTGACCGGTTGCAGTCAGGTGGTAGTCATGTGACCTGTTGCAGTCAGGTGGTGGTCATGTGACCGGTTGCAGTCAGGTGGTAGTCATGTGACCTGTTGCAGTCAGGTGGTGGTCATGTGACCGGTTGCAGTCAGGTGGTAGTCATGTGACCTGTTGCAGTCAGGTGGTAGTCATGTGACCTGTTGCAGTCAGATGGTGGTCATGTGACATGTTACATATGCCTTGCTACTGCCAAATATGAACGTTATGCAGGTTACATGACTGTCCTGTGACTAGTATGTGCATGTCACATGACTGTCATGTGACAGTGTATTCTGTGTGCATGTCACATGACTGTCATGTGACTAGTGTATTCTGTGTGCATGTCACATGACTAGTGTATTCTGTGTGCATGTCACATGACTGTCATGTGACTAATACCTGTTGCTGTGTGCAGGTTCTGGCAGGGCCTGTACTGCCAGTCCTCCAGCGCCGTCCTGCACAGGGAGTCACTGCAGGACGTTGTGACGTCGATGAGCAACGAAACTAAGGCATTGGATGAACACATTGAGTACTTGGAAAAGGTTTGTATGTGAAGTCAATTAGTCAATTTGTTGTTTACTTGTTTATTTATTTGTTTATTGTTAGGTGCTCAGCGATGCAAAGGCTAAGTTGCCTGCTTCTGATAGTTCTGATACAGAAGTGAGGAAAGGAGTAGACCCTGTAATTAAAATGCCGGCATCATGGGCGTGTCCTCGATTCAAGCTGCAGTGCACGTGTGGCAAGCCATTTTCATACACAGAAAGACGAGTGAGTTGGCCTATACAGTGCGCGCAGTTACATGCCAGACCTATTACAGCACTCCTGCACATGTACATGGGCATTTGCGGTCAGGGCATTTATTAGTGTGTTATGAGCGTATCTATTGCAGCTGGCAGCAGGTGATCTCATGTACCACGCTTGCCAGATGGTCTTTGGCTGGCGTCCAGATTGCGACACACTGCAGCTGATGTGTACATCCATGGTTGTTCTTGATATTGGCATAATGGCCTCCAAGGAACAGGTGTTGTCTCCTTCTGACCTGCATGGCTGCCAGATGGGGGGGGGGGGGGCTAGCCTGCCATGTAGAGTGTTGTCATGGCATCTTGTGTGTAGGGCTTCATTGGCTCTTTGGTCTGTGTTGGGGTGAAGCGTCTCATTCTCTGCTTACTGTGTGCTCTGCAGTTGATTTGCCAGCATTGTGGAAGACTGACGTGTGACGAGTGCTTGCGCGGGGAGTACTTGTGTCCGTGGAGTCCTTCGTCTAATGCTCAGCCAGCGTGTCAGCCATGCCGCAAGCAGATGGACAAACAGAGAGAATGACATAGACCGGTTGTCTGTATTGACTGTACTGACAGCATGTGCATTCCCTTTCTTTTACTCATTGGGCAAACAGGTGTAGAGTAAATAATATTTTAGTAATTAATAATAATCATTAGTAATTTGTACTAACACTCCAACAGTATAATATTTGAATAATTGATTTTTATCTGGTCCGACCTGCTAGTCCGCCTCAGCTACAACCGGAAAGCTCATTTCCACAATGTCACCCAGTCCACAGGCTATCACCTGCCCCTCCTCCACAGGCCCCACCCCCTGGGGAGTCCCTGTAAGGATAACGTCGCCCGGCTCCAGTGTGTAAATCCCACTGATGTAGCTGATGAGGACTGGGACAGAGAAGATCATCTCGCTGGTGTTTCCATCCTGCTTCATCTCTCCATCCACCTTGAGCCACAGACGGGCATTGCCTGGGTCAACCTTGTCCCTGTCAATCAAGTCACTGATGGGACAGAAGGTGTCGTAACCCTTGGCAACACTCCACGGGTGACCCTTCTTCTTGGCTTGGTCCTGCAGGTTGCGCGCAGTCATGTCCAGTGCCAGAGCATACCCACCAACGTGATTCATGGCAGAGGACTCTGGAATCTTTCGTCCAAACTTGCTCACCACCACACCTAGCTCCACCTCGTAGTGGAGGCTGGAGCAGCGCTTGGGGAGCTGCAGAGGGAAGGGGGAAGATAGAGTGGGAGGGCGTGGGAGGTTGTGGGAGGAATGGAGGGGGGAGTGTAGGAAGAAGGGAGGGAGGGAGGGTTAGTTCACGTTAGTCAAAAGATTAACAATTTTCAGTGTTGGTAGCCTTCAGCTACCTATCTTCATTTTAGCTAGCGTCAACCAACCTCAGTCACTAGTGGTATTGCAATTTCCTAAGTCGCCGTCTTTGCACAATGTGCAAGCAACGCATACTATACAGGGTCTGCTCCATATTACACATGATCACCTTTTCATTTCACCCCTTCATTTAACAGTGTTGCATGGGGCAATTAGGCCCTAGTGTGCTCTGCATGCGATGGGGAAGACTCATAGACATGCCGTTACTATGCCAGACACGTACAAAGGATGGAGAAGATCATACAAATTATTTCCGCGTGAAAGCAACACATCCACTCAGTGTCGAGGTGCGCCACCGCTTACCACAATGGGCGATCCCTCCTTTACGTAGGACGTGGTGGGCTTCAGGAACAGCAGTGGCTCTTCAGGGACTGCATTGCCCAACTCCGCTGCATGCTGTCTGGAGTAGGAGGGCAGGAGGGTGCCACGTGACTCGAGTGGAGTCTACTGCACCAACCGTACCACGCCTTCAGTAACCATATGACTGTTCACCTGTAGTTTCTTCCAACAGCGACGATCTTTCTTCCAAACTGAGCAAACTTCCTGAGCTCCATCCTGCAGGTGATTCCCCAAGCTAGTAGTAGCTACACCGCGGTCCGCGTCAGATGCTGCAATTTCATTGGACAAAATTTATTCCCTGTCGACTATCGTATCCTCGTGTGAATTCACATAAAAGCACTCGCGCCTCACTCTGCTCATCTGCCAATCTCCAGAAATTATCTATTGATTCGCTGCGCTCTCAAATCCGTTCATCATGCCAGGCAAGGTTGCTGCTGCCAAGGGCCAGAAGAAGGCCGCCGCCGTCAAGGCGCCCAAGGTCCCCGGAGACAAGAAGAAGAGGAGAAAGACGAGGAAGGAGACCTACTCTGTCTACATCTACAAGGTCCTGAAGCAGGTGCACCCCGAGACTGGCATCTCCAGCAAGGCCATGAGCATCATGAACTCGTTCGTGAACGACATCTTCGAGAAGATCGCCGCGGAGTCTGCTCGCCTGGCCCAGTACAACAAGAAGTCGACCATCAGCAGCCGCGAGATCCAGACCGCAGTCCGCCTCCTCCTGCCTGGTGAGCTGGCCAAGCACGCCGTCTCTGAGGGCACCAAGGCCGTGACCAAGTACACCAGCAGCAAGTAAACTCTTAGCTGTGAACCTTCTTCAAACGGCTTTTCTAAAAGCCACCAATTTCACTGAGATTTCATCATTTTTATCTTGTGTTTGTGTTTTGTGTCAATCTGCTTATGCCTTGGATAGTGAACATGCATTGACTTCAAGACCAGTCGGCATTCGCACAATGTTTTCTCTTTCTCTATCTTGTACGATTTGTATGAATGAACTTCAACCTGAGTAAGCTATTTTCCAGCTTTATGCATGTACGCCCCCTAGTATGGGCGCGTCGGGTTGCGCGCCCTTTGGCTAAGTATATTCATTGCATGGTTGCTAGGCATCGATAAACATGGCTGCCACTTCGGCGGAACACCTTCCTGCAAACGGAGCAGCAGGACTGGAGGGAGAGAACTCGAGAGACCTCTCTCCTGCTCACCTTGTCATACTGGCTGAAGCTGCGATACAAGTGGGCCTCAACAGTGCTATCATACATCAATTTGGCCTTTGCTATGCTATTCAAACGCACAAGCCGAATGACATAGCAAGTTACTGTATCTGTGCGTCTATCCCGGCATAGGGTCTAGTACACGAGTCCGCTCTAACTGGTTCAGTGATCGATGCATGCTGTGTAGGCTCGCGTCCACATCTTGGCCACATGGCTGTCTACCAGGGCACGAGCAGACCAGTCAGCGCTCATCGCTCTTTGGAGCATGCGCATTCACTGATGGCTGTATAGTCATCGAAACGTCTGAATTACTGTGAAAAATGTGGGCCAGTGTGTAGGATCATGACTGATTTACCTAACCACTCAGGAGTCTACTAAAGTGTTCCTACAAAACGACCCTGCATCTGTTCCCTGTGCCTGGCTGCACGCCCCTGCATCTGTTCCCTGTGTCTGGCTGCACGCCCCTGCATCTGTTCCCTGTGCCTGGCTGCAAGACCCTGCATCTGTTCCCTGTGTCTGGCTGCACGCCCCTGCATCTGTTCCCTGTGCCTGGCTGCACGACCCTGCATTTGTTCCCTGTGTCTGGCTGCAGGAGGGAAACCCAGATGCAGCACTGGAGTACCTCAGGTGTTACTTCAAGGACTCTCCTCCCCCCAACCACTTCCTTGCAAGGGCCCACCTCTGCAAAGCCATTGTCTCGGCTCCGCAGAACCACAGTGAACTGGTGTGTGTGTCTGTGTGTTGGTGCGTGCTTTGTTGACTCTGACTGGCTCACCCACTGAATGGGGGCCACGTAGCCAGCCAGTGTGTGTGTGTGTGTTCTGTGTGTGTGTGTCTGTGCGTGGAGTGTGTGTGTGTGTGTGTGTGTGTGTGTGTGTGTGTGTGTGTGTGTGTGTGTGTGTGTGTGTGTGTGTGTGTGTGTGTGTGTGTGTTCATGCTTTGTTTCTTCCTACCATGGTGTAGGAGAAACTGATTGAGTGCACTGGGCACATTTCAGAGGCCATTAACCTTTGCAAGAAGTCACCTCCGTGAGTTTCTAGTGGATGAGTTGGTGGGGAGAGGTGAGAGAGTGGGCAGCTGATGAGGTGGTGGGCAGTCGTGAGAGAGTGGAGTCAATCAATCAATCAATCAATCAACACCATGGCTTATCTCCTATGCAGGAGGTCACCACTATGTATATACAGTGGATAATTAAAGTCATGTATATATGGGTTCATAAGACATATTTATTTAGTCATTAGGAAAGCTATCTAGCTATAGCACCTGTACATTAATTAGAAAGTATGTAAATATATAACTAAAAGCTGTCTATCCATTTCTTTCTTGAGAGAGTGGAGTCATCTGTCTATGTGATATTATTCTATGGACTTTCATTCTGTCCATCCATCCACCCCCCACTTCTGCAGGTACCACTTCATGGTGTTCAATGCATCGGTGCTGATGTGGAAGTTAGTCCGCCCCTTCCAAGTCCCTGGGTCTCGGCCACACATCCTCTCTGTCATCACTAGTGCTTCCCGGGCGCTAGAGGAGGTCGGGGAGGAGGATGAGGCATGGAGGGTGGAACTCCTAGTGTGAGTGCAGGCAGTGGAGAAGGACTGGAGCATTGGGTGCTAGATTGTATGGCTTGCTTCTCCTGTCCTCCCTCACCTCCCTTCCCACTCTTCCCTCCCACCCTCAGTGCCCTTCTCCACTGCCAGTTGGAGGTGAAGCACAATGAGGATGCTGTCAAAACAAGCAGTAAGGCACTCCACCTGGCCAAGAAGGCTGCACCGAACAGGACAGCAGAGATTGTGCGCATACTGGTACAGTGCAACTTGACACCCACCCATGCACCACTCACAGCCCCACACTCCACCCACGCACCACTCACAACCCCCCACTCCACCCACGCACCACTCACAACCCCCCACTTCACCCACGCACCACTCACAGCCCCACACTCCACCCACCCATGCACCACTCACAGCCCCACACTCCACCCATCCACACACCACTCACAGCCCCACACTCCACCCACCCACGAACCACTCACAGCCCCACACTCCACCCACCCATGCACCACTCACAGCCCCACACTCCACCCATGCACCACTGACAACCCCCCACTCCACCCACGCATCACTCACAACCCCCCACTCCACCCACGCACCACTCACAACCCCACACTCCACCCACGCACCACTCACAACCCCCCACTCCACCCACGCACCACTCACAGCCCCACACTCCACCCACGCACCACTCACAGCCCCACACTCCACCCACCCACACACCACTCACAGCCCCACACTCCACCCACCCACACACCACTCACAGCCCCACACTCCACCCACGCACCACTCACAGCCCCACACTCCACCCATGCACCACTCACAGCCCCACACTCCACCCACACACCACTCACAGCCCCACACTCCACCCACACACACCACTCACAGCCCCACACTCCACCCACCCACACACCACTCACAGCCCCACACTCCACCCCACCACTCACAGCCCCACACTCCACCCCACCACTCACAGCCCCACACTCCACACACCCACCACTCACAGCCCCACACTCCACCCCACCACTCACAGCCCCACACTCCACCCCACCACTCACAGCCCCACACTCCACCCCACCACTCACAGCCCCACACTCCACCCCACCACTCACAGCCCCACACTCCACCCCACCACTCACAGCCCCACACTCCACCCCACCACTCACAGCCCCACACTCCACCCCACCACTCACAGCCCCACACTCCACCCACCACTCACAGCCCCACACTCCACCCACCACTCACAGCCCCACACTCCACCCACACACCACTTACGTACATGTTTTATATGTACTCATGTTGTAATGTCTGTTCATCCGTGTGTCACTCCACCCCACCACTCACAGCCCCACACTCCACCCCACCACTCACAGCCCCACACTCCACCCCACCACTCACAGCCCCACACTCCACCCCACCACTCACAGCCCCACACTCCACCCCACCACTCACAGCCCCACACTCCACCCACCCACACACCACTCACAGCCCCACACTCCACCCCACCACTCACAGCCCCACACTCCACCCCACCACTCACAGCCCCACACTCCACCCCACCACTCACAGCCCCACACTCCACCCACCACTCACAGCCCCACACTCCACACACCCACCACTCACAGCCCCACACTCCACCCCACCACTCACAGCCCCACACTCCACCCCACCACTCACAGCCCCACACTCCACCCACCCACACACCACTCACAGCCCCACACTCCACCCCACCACTCACAGCCCCACACTCCACCCACCACTCACAGCCCCACACTCCACACACCCACCACTCACAGCCCCACACTCCACCCCACCACTCACAGCCCCACACTCCACCCCACCACTCACAGCCCCACACTCCACCCCACCACTCACAGCCCCACACTCCACCCCACCACTCACAGCCCCACACTCCACCCACCACTCACAGCCCCACACTCCACACACCCACCACTCACAGCCCCACACTCCACCCCACCACTCACAGCCCCACACTCCACACACCCACCACTCACAGCCCCACACTCCACCCCACCACTCACAGCCCCACACTCCACCCCACCACTCACAGCCCCACACTCCACCCCACCACTCACAGCCCCACACTCCACCCCACCACTCACAGCCCCACACTCCACCCCACCACTCACAGCCCCACACTCCACCCCACCACTCACAGCCCCACACTCCACCCACCACTCACAGCCCCACACTCCACACACCCACCACTCACAGCCCCACACTCCACCCCACCACTCACAGCCCCACACTCCACACACCCACCACTCACAGCCCCACACTCCACCCCACCACTCACAGCCCCACACTCCACCCCACCACTCACAGCCCCACACTCCACCCCACCACTCACAGCCCCACACTCCACCCCACCACTCACAGCCCCACACTCCACCCACCCACACACCACTCACAGCCCCACACTCCACCCCACCACTCACAGCCCCACACTCCACCCCACCACTCACAGCCCCACACTCCACCCCACCACTCACAGCCCCACACTCCACCCACCCACCACTCACAGCCCCACACTCCACCCCACCACTCACAGCCCCACACTCCACCCCACCACTCACAGCCCCACACTCCACCCCACCACTCACAGCCCCACACTCCACCCCACCACTCACAGCCCCACACTCCACCCCACCACTCACAGCCCCACACTCCACCCACCCACCACTCACAGCCCCACACTCCACCCCACCACTCACAGCCCCACACTCCACCCCACCACTCACAGCCCCACACTCCACCCCACCACTCACAGCCCCACACTCCACCCACCCACCACTCACAGCCCCACACTCCACCCCACCACTCACAGCCCCACACTCCACCCCACCACTCACAGCCCCACACTCCACCCACCACTCACAGCCCCACACTCCACACACCCACCACTCACAGCCCCACACTCCACCCCACCACTCACAGCCCCACACTCCACCCCACCACTCACAGCCCCACACTCCACCCCACCACTCACAGCCCCACACTCCACCCCACCACTCACAGCCCCACACTCCACCCCACCACTCACATCTCCACACTCCACCCACCACTCACAGCCCCACACTCCACACACCCACCACTCACAACCCCACACTCCACCCCACCACTCACAGCCCCACACTCCACCCACCCACACACCACTCACAGCCCCACACTCCACCCCACCACTCACAGCCCCACACTCCACCCACGCACCACTCACAGCCCCACACTCCACCCCACCACTCACAGCCCCACACTCCACCCCACCACTCACAGCCCCACACTCCACCCACCACTCACAGCCCCACACTCCACCCACACACCACTCACAGCCCCACACTCCACCCACCCACACACCACTCACAGCCCCACACTCCACCCACACACACACCACTCACAGCCCCACACTCCACACACCCACCACTCACAGCCCCACACTCCACCCATGCACCACTCACAGCCCCACACTCCACCCACCACTCACAGCCCCACACTCCACCCCACCACTCACAGCCCCACACTCCACCCACACACACACCACTCACAGCCCCACACTCCACCCACCCACACACCACTCACAGCCCCACACTCCACCCACCCACACACCACTCACAGCCCCACACTCCACCCACACACCACTCACAGCCCCACACTCCACCCACCCACACACCACTCACAGCCCCACACTCCACCCACACACACACCACTCACAGCCCCACACTCCACACACCCACCACTCACAGCCCCACACTCCACCCACCACTCACAGCCTCCCACTCACAGCCCCACACTCCACCCACGCACCCACCACTCACAGCCCCACACTCCACCCCACCACTCACAGCCCCACACTCCACCCATGCACCACTCAGCCCCACACTCCACCCCACCACTCACAGCCCCACACTCCACCCCACCACTCACAGCCCCACACTCCACCCCACCACTCACAGCCCCACACTCCACCCCACCACTCACAGCCCCACACTCCACCCCACCACTCACAGCCCCACACTCCACCCACCCACACACCACTCACAGCCCCACACTCCACCCCACCACTCACAGCCCCACACTCCACCCCACCACTCACAGCCCCACACTCCACCCACCCACCACTCACAGCCCCACACTCCACCCCACCACTCACAGCCCCACACTCCACCCCACCACTCACAGCCCCACACTCCACCCACCACTCACAGCCCCACACTCCACACACCCACCACTCACAGCCCCACACTCCACCCCACCACTCACAGCCCCACACTCCACCCCACCACTCACAGCCCCACACTCCACCCCACCACTCACAGCCCCACACTCCACCCCACCACTCACAGCCCCACACTCCACCCCACCACTCACAGCCCCACACTCCACCCCACCACTCACATCCCCACACTCCACCCACCACTCACAGCCCCACACTCCACACACCCACCACTCACAGCCCCACACTCCACCCCACCACTCACAGCCCCACACTCCACCCCACCACTCACAGCCCCACACTCCACCCACGCACCACTCACAGCCCCACACTCCACCCCACCACTCACAGCCCCACACTCCACCCACCCACCCACCACTCACAGCCCCACACTCCACCCACCCACACACCACTCACAGCCCCACACTCCACCCACGCACCACTCACAGCCCCACACTCCACCCATGCACCACTCAGCCCCACACTCCACCCACACACCACTCACAGCCCCACACTCCACCCACACACACCACTCACAGCCCCACACTCCACCCACCCACACACCACTCACAGCCCCACACTCCACCCACACACCACTCACAGCCCCACACTCCACCCACCCACACACCACTCACAGCCCCACACTCCACCCACACACACACCACTCACAGCCCCACACTCCACACACCCACCACTCACAGCCCCACACTCCACCCACCACTCACAGCCCCCCACTCACAGCCCCACACTCCACCCACGCACCCACCACTCACAGCCCCACACTCCACCCCACCACTCACAGCCCCACACTCCACCCCACCACTCACAGCCCCACACTCCACCCATGCACCACTCACAGCCCCACACTCCACCCACCACTCACAGCCCCACACTCCACCCCACCACTCACAGCCCCACACTCCACCCATGCACCACTCACAGCCCCACATTCCACCCACCACTCACAGCCCCACACTCCACCCCACCACTCACAGCCCCACACTCCACCCACACACACACCACTCACAGCCCCACACTCCACCCACCCACACACCACTCACAGCCCCACACTCCACCCACCCACACACCACTCACAGCCCCACACTCCACCCACACACCACTCACAGCCCCACACTCCACCCACCCACACACCACTCACAGCCCCACACTCCACCCACACACACACCACTCACAGCCCCACACTCAACACACCCACCACTCACAGCCCCACACTCCACCCACCACTCACAGCCTCCCACTCACAGCCCCACACTCCACCCACGCACCCACCACTCACAGCCCCACACTCCACCCCACCACTCACAGCCCCACACTCCACCCATGCACCACTCACAGCCCCACACTCCACCCCACCACTCACAGCCCCACACTCCACCCCACCACTCACAGCCCCACACTCCACCCACCACTCACAGCCCCACACTCCACACACCCACCACTCACAGCCCCACACTCCACCCCACCACTCACAGCCCCACACTCCACCCCACCACTCACAGCCCCACACTCCACCCCACCACTCACAGCCCCACACTCCACCCCAACACTCACAGCCCCACACTCCACCCCACCACTCACAGCCCCACACTCCACCCACCACTCACAGCCCCACACTCCACCCCACCACTCACAGCCCCACACTCCACCCCACCACTCACAGCCCCACACTCCACCCCACCACTCACAGCCCCACACTCCACCCCACCACTCACAGCCCCCCACTCCACCCCACCACTCACAGCCCCACACTCCACCCCACCACTCACAGCCCCACACTCCACACACCCACCACTCACAGCCCCACACTCCACCCCACCACTCACAGCCCCACACTCCACCCCACCACTCACAGCCCCACACTCCACCCCACCACTCACAGCCCCACACTCCACCCCACCACTCACAGCCCCACACTCCACCCCACCACTCACAGCCCCACACTCCACCCACCCACACACCACTCACAGCCCCACACTCCACCCCACCACTCACAGCCCCACACTCCACCCCACCACTCACAGCCCCACACTCCACCCCACCACTCACAGCCCCACACTCCACCCCACCACTCACAGCTCCACACTCCACCCCACCACTCACAGCCCCACACTCCACCCACCCACGCACCACTCACAGCACCACACTCCATCCCACCACTCACAGCCCCACACTCCACCCCACCACTCACAGCCCCACACTCCACCCCACCACTCACAGCCCCACACTCCACCCCACCACTCACAGCCCCACACTCCACCCCACCACTCACAGCCCCACACTCCACCCCACCACTCACAGCCCCACACTCCACCCACCACTCACAGCCCCACACTCCACCCACACACCACTTACGTACATGTTTTATATGTACTCATGTTGTAATGTCTGTTCATCCGTGTGTCTGTACGTACGTATGTGCACGTTAGGTGGCCCATGGCCTGCTGGATGGTAAGGCAGCTCGAGATGAGGTCCGGTCCAGTCCCCAGCTCTACCTCCTCTACAAGATGATGAAGCTGAGGAGGTGACTTGCAGCAAGGGGTGCTACTATCATCAATGGTGCTCTTTAGGAGGGGCTCTTGTTGAGTGGTGTGTAGGGGCTCTTATAGAGTGGTGTGTAGGGGGCTCTTGTAGAGTGGTGTGTAGGGGGCTCTTGTGAGTGCTCTGTAGGAGGGGCTCTTGTAGAATGGTGTGTAGGGGACTCTTGTAGAGTGGTGTGTAGGGCTCTTGTAGAGTGGTGTGTAGGGGACTCTTGTAGAGTGGTGTGTAGGGGGCTCTTGTGAGTGCTCTGTAGATGGGGCTCTTGTGAGTGCTCTGTAGAGGGGGCTCTTGTGAGTGCTCTGTAGAGGGGGCTCTTGTGAGTGCTCTGTAGAGGGGGGGGCTCTTGTGAGTGCTCTGTAGAGGGGGGCTCTTGTGAGTGCTCTGTAGAGGGGGCTCTTGTGAGCGCTCTGTAGAGGGGGGGCTCTTGTTAGTGCTTTGTAGGTAGGGAGCTCTTGTGGAGTGCTGTGCAAGTCCCTTTTGTTACTCCACCCCCCCAGTCCTTCCTCAGCCGGCAGCCTGTCGGAGGGAGACGCAGAGGGGACGCTGAGGAAGGCTCTGGACAGCGTGCTGACCGGCGATGCACGGAGCAGCACCAGTGGGGGGAGGAGGGGGCGGCAGACGGCAGCAGCAGTGGAGATGGAAGTCACACCAGATGCTAGGTGGGTGGGGCAGGAGGAGAGGATGAGAGGGGAGGGAGGAGAAAACGAATCTGAAAGGAACTTTACCATCCAATACTTGAATATTAATGCCAAGCGTTTGGCATCCAAGCGGTTATCTTCATCAGTGGCTGGCATTCTGCTCCATATTGGCTAGTGACGTACAGGTAGGTTTGTATATACTCAGCCAGCGTGGGGACGGGGACGTTGTTGAGCAATCACGTAGCAAGGGGTGCATTGCAGTGAGACGCTTCGGCCTCGAGGGTCAGTTCGACATTACCGTAGCATGAGCCTCTACCACATCATTCAGTCAGCGTGTCTACCTCCACCTGCAAAGGGTTCTATTGGTGCTCTTGTTCTGTCCTAGGTATGCTGAGGGCCTGTGTCTGTGCTGTCTGGTGTGGGACCTGTGTCGCAAGGCCACTGTGTTGTCGGTGCCTCCTCACTGCAGGTCGCCCTGCTTGGTGGAGCTGGCAGAGGTGTGTCTTGGGCACGGCCAACCAGGAGTGGCACGGGCCTGCATGGAGCACTTCACCGCACAGGAGCAGGTACGTGTGTGTGTGCTGTGTGTGTGTGCTGTGTCTTGGTAGCTGCTCGTATATGATGTATACAGTACTACGTACTCTATGAACCTTCCCACCCTTTTCTATCCCCTGCCCCTCCCCTGCCCCTCCTCTGCCCCTCCCCCTCTCTGTAAGGACTCCAATGTTGTTCTGAGGGCGGAGCTGGTTGAGTGTCAGTTAGAGCTGGAGCAGACCTCGAGCAGTGTCTACAGCAAGGCAGCTGTGGAGGTCAGTGTGTGTGTCTCTGTGTGTATGTGTATGTGTATGTGTGTGTGTGTGTCTGTGTCTGTGTGTGTGTGTGTGTGTGT
>OX465040.1:6414238-6489238 GCA_949841015.1 Aplysina aerophoba
CGGAGAGTGTGGCCGGAGAGTGTGGCCGGAGTGTGTGGCCGGAGAGTGTGGCCGGAGAGTGTGGCCGGAGTGTGTGCCGGAGAGTGTGGCCGGAGAGTGTGGCCGGAGAGTGTGGCCGGAGAGTGTGGCCGGAGTGTGTGGCCGGAGAGTGTGGCCGGAGAGTGTGGCCGGAGTGTGTGGCCGGAGAGTGTGGCCGGAGAGTGTGGCCGGAGAGTGTGGCCGGAGAGTGTGGCCAGAGAGTGTGGCCGGAGAGTGTGGCCGGAGAGTGTGGCCGGAGAGTGTGGCCGGAGAGTGTGGCCGGAGAGTGTGGCCGGAGAGTGTGGCCGGAGTGTGTGGCCGGAGAGTGTGGCCGGAGTGTGTGGCCGGAGAGTGTGGCCGGAGTGTGTGGCTGGAGAGTGTGGCCGGAGAGTGTGGCCGGAGTGTGTGGCCGGAGAGTGTGGCCGGAGAGTGTGGCCGGAGAGTGTGGCCGGAGTGTGGCCGGAGAGTGTGGCCGGAGAGTGTGGCCGGAGAGTGTGGCCAGAGAGTGTGTGGCCGGAGAGTGTGGCCGGAGAGTGTGGCCGGAGAGTGTGGCCGGAGAGTGTGGCCGGAGAGTGTGGCCGGAGTGTGTGGCCGGAGAGTGTGGCCGGAGAGTGTGGCCGGAGAGTGTGGCCGGAGAGTGTGGCCGGAGAGTGTGGCCGGAGTGTGTGGCCGGAGAGTGTGGCCGGAGAGTGTGGCCGGAGAGTGTGGCCGGAGAGTGTGGCCGGAGAGTGTGGCCGGAGAGTGTGGCCGGAGAGTGTGGCCGGAGTGTGTGGCCGGAGAGTGTGGCCGGAGAGTGTGGCCGGAGTGTGTGGCCGGAGAGTGTGGCCGGAGAGTGTGGCCGGAGAGTGTGGCCGGAGAGTGTGGCCGGAGAGTGTGGCCGGAGAGTGTGGCCGGAGAGTGTGGCCGGAGTGTGTGGCCGGAGAGTGTGGCCGGAGAGTGTGGCCGGAGAGTGTGGCCGGAGTGTGTGGCCGGAGAGTGTGGCCGGAGAGTGTGGCCGGAGAGTGTGGCCGGAGAGTGTGGCCGGAGAGTGTGGCCGGAGAGTGTGGCCGGAGAGTGTGGCCGGAGAGTGTGGCCGGAGAGTGTGTGGCCGGAGAGTGTGGCCGGAGAGTGTGGCCGGAGAGTGTGGCCGGAGAGTGTGGCCAGAGAGTGTGGCCGGAGAGTGTGGCCGGAGAGTGTGTGGCCGGAGAGTGTGGCCGGAGAGTGTGGCCGGAGAGTGTGGCCGGAGAGTGTGGCCGGAGAGTGTGGCCGGAGAGTGTGGCCGGAGAGTGTGGCCGGAGAGTGTGGCCGGAGAGTGTGGCCGGAGAGTGTGGCCGGAGAGTGTGGCCGGAGAGTGTGGCCGGAGAGTGTGGCCGGAGAGTGTGGCCGGAGAGTGTGGCCGGAGAGTGTGGCCGGAGTGTGTGGCCGGAGAGTGTGGCCGGAGAGTGTGGCCGGAGAGTGTGGGGTCTGGGGAGTGGGGTCTGGGCTGTTTGACAGGCTCTGTACTTTACTACAATTATACATTCGTATCTACTCACCTCCTTTCTCATCCCTTCCCACTCCCTCCCCTCCCCTCCCCTCCCCTCCCCTCCCCTCCCCTCCCCTCCCCTCCTCCTAACACTTGCATCATATTGCAGAATGCCTCCAATGGTTGGCAGAAGGTCCAATACATGCTGGAGTTTGGAGAGTGGCTTTTGAGCTCACAGCACCCCAAGGCCACCGCCCTGGCTCAGGTGGGCCATTGCTCTCGATGTAGGGGAAGGAACAGGTGTGGTCCGAGCCCTTTGGATGGTGAGTGACCCTCGCCCCTCCTCTCCTCCCCTGCCTCTGCTGCAGTTTCAGGATGCCCTCCATCTTGTCATGTGTCTGGAGTCACCCACTGCAGGGACAGGTGTGCCACACACTACACCACACAACACCACACCCCACCCCACCCCACACCCCACCCCACACCCCACCCCACACCCCACACCCCACCACACCCCACCCCACACACCACACACCACACAACAGGCCACACATTACACCACACCCCACACCACAGGCCACACATCACACTGCACACCTTGTATAGCATGCATGTGTGCGTATTTCTTGCCAGCCTCGCCACACCTGAGTCATGAGCTTAATGCACAATGCTTCCTTCTCTAACGTGTAGCCCCTTCCACTCCTGTTGACCAAGAAGAGGGAGAAGAGACTGAAGCCCCGCCTCCCAGCCCCTCCCCTGACATTCCCCTGTCCTCCTTGAGCCAGAGACACTTGTCAGAGATTACGGATATCTCACACCTCATCAAGATCATGTCAGTGTTTGTTATGATGGCACAGGTGGAGGGGCGGGGCAGCCCCGCCCACAAGGACCACCTCCTTACAGCACTGGACATATGTGTCATAATATGGAAGGCACGTTGGGTTGGAGTGTGCTTGCACTACGTACCAACACACAGCAGACAGTAACGTGATGAGAGGTGATGTGATGTGTAGGGTGGGTGATGTGTGTGTGTGTTCCACTTCCTCGTTGCTGCAGGTGTTTCTCTCCTGCCACTCAGAGCTCACCGTGGTAAGTCACTGCTCTCCACTCCTGTGTACTTAGGCTCCCTGCACCCCGCACTGTCCCACTCCATCCCTGTGGTGATGCGGTGCGGCACTTGAAGCTGCACATGGGACTTGGACCCACTTGCACTGCATGCTGGTGGATCCCCCAGCTGGTGCATGGATCCACCCTGGCTGGTGCTTGGATCCACCCGGCTGGTGCATGGATCCACCCCAACTGGTGCATGGATCCACCCGGCTGGTGCATGGATCCACCCGGCTGGTGCATGGATCCACCTGGCCGGTGCATGGATCCACCCGGCCGGTGCATGGATCCACCCTATCTGTTGGCTCCCTACAGGCACCGTCTGCTTCTAAGGACAGGACATCCGGTGGTCCCCTCCCCTCTGCTCTCCCGAAGGGAGAGGCCGGACAGCCCACTACTGCAGCAGCATGGGCCACTTTCTCTCTTTCAGATGCAGTTAGGACAGCTGTGCGGAGTGGCACGGAGGCCAACAGTATCAACCACCACACCATTACCAGCACAGTGAGTGCGTAGGAGGAGTCATGCCGTGTTGTGGTGCATTGCCCAGTTCTACTCCTTGCTAATTGCAGGGTCTCACCCTCCACTACCTCCAAATGCTGGTGGAGGGCCTCCACCAGTACGACCTGCTAGCCCCTCAGTTGCCCGTACTGGCTCTGGAGCTGGTCATAGCGGACGACCTGGCTGAGTGCAGGACGTGGAGCACCCTCGTACGGATGAGGTGAGGGAGGGAAGGTCAAGGAAGCATGATGCATCTTCTGTGTGTTGTTTTGCTGTTTATTTTGTTGTTCTTGGCATGCTGCTACGTAGGATTGTTGCTGTTTGCCAGCAGTTGTACCTCACCGATGCAGTGGACCACCACAAGGACAAGATAGCCTCCCCCTTCCACCCGGATGACATAGCAAAGTGAGCCACAATAGTGTCACATTTTTGCACCTTACATCAGTCCACCCCACAAGGCCCTCTTCTTTCCACCTTCCTCTTACCCTCCCCCCTCGTCTCTCCTCCCCTCCGCTCCTCTCCCCTCCCCTCTCCTCCCCTCCCCTGCAGGTCAGAGATGGACATGGCCGCCCACATTGCTGCTACAGAAGCCTCCTCTCGGGAGCTGGAGCGCTGGAGGTCCCAGCGCAGCACCAGCAAGCCCTCCACTCTCGTCCCCCACACCAGCTCTCTGCAGACCAAGGAGGGGTCTCCCCCACAGCACGGCCTTACTGCCTCCTCTGTTGGCAGTGAGCCGTGCCTGCAGAGGGTGTGGCTGGAGGAGGTGGGTCTCATGCTGGACGACGGCTGCTACAACACCCTCCACAAGATGCTGGAGCAAGCACTGAAGCTGGCACAGGTGTGGTGACACGTCACAGAGCCATCCACTCTCCTCTCCTCTTACAACTTCACCCAAGACAACCGTCACCACCGCTGCTCACAACCTGCCATGTACAATGCAATGTAATGTACTAGTTGAGGTTTGGTGCGTGTGTACATGGAGCGCGCGGTGCTAGTGTGTTGTTCCCACTCTGTGTGTTACTGTAGGTGTTTGAGGATCATGTGACGTCATGTGACATACTGCTCAAGCTTGCCAGACTGCACATGAAAGAGAAGCTCTATGACAGAGCAGTGGAGCTGGTACTGCAGGCACAGGTACGTTTGTAGTGTGTGTGTGTGTGTGGTGGGAGGGGAGGGGAGAGAAGAGGAGGGAGGGGATAGAGTGGAGGAGAGTGAGTTAGTGTTGCTAGTAATTATACTGTGCCATAGACAGTAGTACTGTAGTATGTGTGTGCTCTCGCACCTTGCTCTGCTCCTGCCCTGTGTGTGTGTGTGTGTGTGCTCTCGCACCTTGCTCTGCTCCTGCCCTGTGTGTGTGTGTGTGTGCTCTCGCACCTTGCTCTGCTCCTGCCCTGTGTGTGTGTGTGTGTGTGCTCTCGCACCTTGCTCTGCTCCTGCACTGTGTGTGTGTGCTCTCGCACCTTGCTCTGCTTCTGCCCTGTGTGTGTGTGTGTGCTCTCACACCTTGCTCTGCTCCTGCCCTGTGTGTGTGTGTGTGCTCTCGCACCTTGCTCTGCTCCTGCCCTGTGTGTGTGCTGTGCGTGTTCCTCAGTCCCTTCCGAGCACCCTTGAGTCCTGCCTGGCCAGCTACACCCTCCTCCTGGACGTGCTGGCTGCAGCCGGCCGTCCTGTGAGTGAAGTGATTGACCATGGCATCCGTGTGTTTGAAAAGGTGCGAATGGAGAGGCCAAACGAGAGAGCACTAGTGGACCATGCCCTCTCTGTGCTGAACTACAGGTGGGATGGATGGATGGGTGGTGTGTGTGTGTGTGTGTGTGTGTGTGTGTGTGTGTGTGTGTGTGTGTGTGTGTGTGTGTGTGTGTGTGTGTGTGTGTAACACGTACTTATGCGTTTGATTCATTGTCACAGCACAACACACTGACTACGTACGTGCTCTGCTCCACCAGCTTCTTCCTTGCACCACGCACTCTTTGTCCACTGATTCACTGCCTCTCCTCTCCTCCTGTGGTGTGTGCAGACGTAGACTGTCCTCTCTGCTGGACACGGGGCTCTGTGGCGATGCAGAGTGGGAGGAGCTGGTGGGGTGTGTCCACCAGGTGGAGGCCGAAGGGCTGGAGGGCGTGGCAGTACGTATGATGCAAGAGTGCTGTGCAGCACTCAAGTAAGCCAAACTCTGTGTGTGTGTGTTGTGTGTGTGTGTGTGTGTGTGCGTGTGTGTGTGTGTGTGTGTGTGTGTGTGTGTGCGTGCGTGTGTGTGTGTGTGTGGTGTCACTGGTGTGTGCGTGTGTGTGTGTGCGTGTGTGTGTGTATGTGTGGTGTGTGTGTGTGTGTGCGTGTGTTGTGTGTGTGTGTGTGTGTGTGTGTGTGTGTGGTGTCACTGGTGTGTGTGTGTGCGTGTGCGTGTGTGTGTGTGCGTGTGTGTGTGTGTGTGTGTGTGTGTGTGTGTGTGTGGTGTCACTGGTGTGTGTGCGTGTGTGTGTGTGTGTGCGTGTGGTGTGTATGTGTGGTGTGTGTGTGTGTGCGTGTGTGTGTGTGCGTGTGTGTATGTGTGGTGTGTGTGTGTGTGTGCGTGTGTTGTGTGTGTGTGTGTGTGTGTGTGTGTGTGTGTGTGGTGTCACTGGTGTGTGTGTGTGCGTGTGCGTGTGTGTGTGTGCGTGTGTGTGTGTGTGTGTGTGTGTGTGTGTGTGTGTGTGTGGTGTCACTGGTGTGTGTGCGTGTGTGTGTGTGTGTGCGTGTGGTGTGTATGTGTGGTGTGTGTGTGTGTGCGTGTGTGTGTGTGTGTGTGTGTGTGTGTGTGTGTGTGTGTGTGGTGTCACTGGTGTGTGTGTGTGTGTGTGTGTGTGTGTGTGGTGTCACTGGTGTGTGTGCGTGTGTGTGTGTGTGTGCGTGTGGTGTGTATGTGTGGTGTGTGTGTGTGTGTGTGTGTGTGTGTGTGTGTGTGTGTGTGTGTGTGTGTGTGTGTGTGTGTGTGTGTGTGTGTGTGTGGTGTCACTGGTGTGTGTGTGTGTGTGTGTGTGTGTGTGCGTGTGTGCGTGTGTGTAGGTGGCTGTGGCAGTGAAGTGCTGCTGACCACACCACCCACGAGGTGAGAGTGCTGACTCTGTCCCTGCAGGTCCATCAGTGAGAGGCGGAGAGGAGACGGGCTGAGCCTGCATTGTCTGGTGAGGGCCAAGTATGCCAAACCTGTCAGCAGCTCATGTGTGAGACAGCACAGACACATCTGGTCTCTTGCTACACTGCTTCTCCTTTGTGTGTGCCCTCATTCAGTTTGTTCGCGCCTCTCGAGACCTCATCCAAAAGCAGAGGGCACTTGTCTCTTCCACAGAACAGCGCAGTGCAGTGGCCTCGGTGTGTTGGGCTGCTTGCAGTCTGTTGTCATGGATACCATTGATTACTTCCTGTTTCGCTGCAGTTGGAGGGTGTGTCACTTCCTGTTATGCGTGACCTAGCAGCCACTCAACTTGCTCTGGCCGAGGTCCTCGTGGACATTCTCATGGAGAGTGTGCAGCATCAGAAGATCTCCCAGGTGCAGAGCCGAGACAAGCCAAGCATTGAAAGGGTCAGCGTCATTACACCAACTCAACACACAACCTCCTCACACATCACCTCTTCACATATCACCTCCTCGCACATTACTTCCCCACACATCACCTCCTCACACATCACCTCCCCACACATCACCTCACTACACATCACCTCACTATACCATCTGCCCCACACATCACCTCCCACCACCTCACCTCACTGCACATCACCTCCCCTGCACTTGCTCACTGCACAGCCGTGGTCTCAACCTGCACCTGCACCCATACGTACGTACGTACGTATATGCACTGTGTGCAGCATGCAGTGGCTGCTCTGCTTGCAGGTCATTGAAGACTATGTTCGAGAGGACCCCCAACTGCTGGACACGGAGAAGGTGTGCCACGACATTGCCAAGTGAGTCAGACACCAGGGTGCAGGATGCCGGTGTCCAACAGTCCAACAGTCCAATGAGTCTGTCTGCTCGAGCCAGTGTCCACTGAGTCTTGTCTGCTTGAGCCAGTGTCCACTGAGTCTTGTCTGCTCGAGCCAGTGTCCACTGAGTCTTGTCTCCTCAAGCCAGTGTCCACTGAGTCTTGTCTGCTCGAGCCAGTGTCCACTGAGTCTTGTCTGCTCGAGCCAGTGTCCACTGAGTCTTGTCTCCTCGAGCCAGTGTCCATTGAGTCTTGTCTCCTCGAGCCAGTGTCCACTGAGTCTTGTCTCCTCGAGCCAGTGTCCACTGAGTCTGTCTGCTCGAGCCAGTGTCCAATGAGTCTGTCTGCTTTTTGCTCCCTCAGGGGCGCCGGGGAAGAGTCCCTTGCACTCCTCACTTCGACCCATGCCCTAACGTCTGCTGCAGACCTACTGGCTGAGGTGAGTGGTCTACGTGTGCAGTGCTCTGAAGCACTGAATGAGCTCTGGCAACAGATGCCTCTAATCACAGCATCACTGTCTCTGCATCTGCTCTATAGCGAACAGTATTGTGTATGTGTGCCTGTCTGTATGTGTGTACATGTGTGTGTCTGTCTGTACATACGTATGTGCATGTCATTACATGCGAGTCCTGGTGTCTCCAGGTGCACCTCCAGACTGGTCGCTGTCTGTTAGCCATTGCAAACAAGCAATGTCCCGATGCCGCCCTGCAATGGAGCCCCAGGGTCAGTCAACCGCAGGTCACCCTGCAACCGAGTGCTGCCGTCTATACATATCACAGACATGCACAGCGTTGTGGTTGGAGGTCGCCTGCATGCAGTGACTCTTGCCTGCTCTGCCTCTCTCACAGGTCTACAGCACCCTACACCTGCTCACAGACCCCGCCCCTCCCCCTGAGGATGGATTAGGTGAAGACCCCACCCATGTCTCAGCCCCGCCCACTGCTAAGGCTGGGCCCCTCCAGCGGCACAGCACCCTGTCCGTGGTGATGAGGACAAAAGAGGCAGAAAGGGACCAGGTGGGGCTAGGGGTGGGGCAGCAGGGGTGGACTGAGGGTGGGGCAGCATGGGAGGGGCTGAGGGAGGGGCTACAGTACTAGATTGCTCCATTGTCTGAGTGTGGAGTGCGGTGGCGCACATGTCCTGCTGGCACATACAGTGTGTCCCTTGCCTGCCCCGTTAGGCCAGTGAGGTGGTTGGCCTACAGTACCTGGCTCAGGCAGCACAGTCCCTGGCTGCAGCAGTCAACACAGGACTGGAGGCTCACAGCATAGTCAGCACACACACACACACACACACACACACACACACACACACACACACACACACACACACACACACACACACACACACACACACACACACACACACACACACACACACACACACACACTGAATGCACTACACCTGCTGAACACTTTCTCCCTCGCAGAACATTGTATCCCAAGCCTCTCTCGCACTGGTGGAATGTCTAGGTCTGCTAGACCCTTCCTCCTCTGTCCAGTACCTTGCCCTCCACCAGAGCTGTCAAGTGGCAGCTGAACTCTCCTCCCTCCTGAAACAGGTCCACTCCTCACCTCAGGCTAGCCGTCTGGCCGCCTTGATCCAACACTGCAGTGTCCTGCAGGGAGACCGACCTCTGCCAGCCTACATCAACGACTGCTCACCACTGGGGGAGCACCAGGTTTGTCTGGGAAACCTCTCCAGCCCAGCCCTCCAACCCCCACTTCCCCATCCCAGCCCTCCACCCTCCACTTCCCCATCCCAGCCCTCCAACCTCCACTTCCCCATCCCAGCCCTCTACCCCCCACTTCCCCATCCCAGCCCTCCACCCTCCACTTCCCCATCCCAGCCCTCCACCCCCCACTTCCCCATCCCAGCCCTCCACCTCCCCACTTCCCCATCCCAACCCCCCAACCCCACTTCCCCATCCCAACCCTCCACCCCCACTTCCCCCTCTCTCTGCTGCAGTGTGTGCAGAACTTGCTGATATCTCAGGACCACTTGTCTCTGGTGAGGGGCTTCCCCGCAAACTTCCGATTCATCATTCTCCAGCACTCTCCAAACAGGTACTGCTGTCTGTATCAGCATTGACACCACACGCATGGTATGTATGTACATATGTTGAGAAGTGGCCATACCCTCCTCTTCCCTCCTTCCCTCCCTTGCCTCCCCCTCACTCCCTCCCTGCTGTTCCCCTCCCCTCCCCTCCCCTCCCCTCTCTCCCTCCCTTTCCCCCGTCCTCCCTCCCCTCCTTCCCCTCCCCTCCCCACTCCCCCAGGGAGAAGCTCTATGCCGGCTACATGTTCCCCCCTCAGCCTCCATCCCCCACTGCGGGGAAGAAAGCCAGTCCGTCTCCAAAGGTCCACGGTAGGCAGCAGCAGTTGGCCTGAGAGGAGTTGCTGTCATGCACCAGGTCTTCACGTGTGAGTGTGTGTGGTACTGTGTCCTCTCAGCTTCTCCCTCCACTCTTCTGTGTGTGGTGCAGAGTCCCTCCAGCCTGTGGTCTCGTGTGTCGGTGTGTCTGCGGCCACTCTGGACGGCATACTGGAGCTAATGTCGCTGTGCGGAAAGGAGTTCAGTGAGGGACTGGAGGAGAAGGAGGCTGCGCTGGGGAGGGAGGGCAAGAAGAGGAAGCTCTTTGAACAGCCAAACAGCCAGTGTCAGAGGACAGAGGTGGGCGGGGTGGGCGGACATGACAGAGGTGGGCGGGATGGGTGGACATGACAGAGGTGGACGGGGTGGGCGGATGTGACAGAGGTGGACGGGGTGGGTGGACGTGACAGAGGTGGACGGGGTGGGTGGACGTGACAGAGGTGGGCGGGGTGGGTGGACATGACAGAGGTGGGCGGGGTGGGTGGACATGACAGAGGTGGACGGGGTGGGTGGACGTGACAGAGGTGGGCGGGGTGGGCGGACATGACAGAGGTGGACGGGGTGGGTGGACATGACAGAAGTGGACGGGGTGGGTGGACATGACAAAGGTGGGCGGGGTGGGTGGACATGACAGTGGACAGGGGTGGTCGGACATGACAGAGGTGGACGGGGTGGGCGGACATGACAGAGGTGGACAGGGGTGGTCGGACATGACAGAGGTGGGTGGGATGGGCGGACGTGACAGAGGTGGGCGGGGTGGGTGGACATGACAGAGGTGGGCAGACATGACAGAGGTGGGCGGGGTGGTCATCTTGCATGGAGTCTGGGTAGTCTTCAATGAAACCTGGAATAGTCTGGAGTGGCATCAGCAAGGCCAGCCACTGCTCCGCAGTCACTTGGTCCAAACTTGGTATTGGAGAACTACATGTGTGCCTCCTCACAGAGAACTTGCATGTGTGTGTGCACATCCAAGTTCATGGAATACATGTAGGCTATGCGTAGTTGTCTTTCCCTCCCTTCCTCCCCTCCCCAGCCTCCTGTGTGCTGCCCAGAGCACACCACTTCTGCAGGGTCTTTCTTGTCCGATGTGCTGGCGGCAATGGAGGCGTACCTGGGGGAGGCACTGGTCCTAGTCACTCAAGCAGTGCGGTGAGGGAGATGGAGGACAAGTGTTCCTTCCACATCCTTGTTTGTGTTGTTAGGTACTGCTTTGTCCGTTGCGCCGCAGGAGAGAACAGCCAGATAAGGCTCTCACGTTTGTGCTCTTGGTGGACAGCTCGCTCGCACAGCTGCCTCTGGAGGCTCTGCCAGTGTTCTCCAGCGAAAACGTGCATACCGTGACAAGGGACTTTTCATTGCAAATGCTTTGCAACCGCTTGAAGAAATTCACAGTGGACGATGGTGAGTGGTAGAGTCATTTCACCAGGTTGTAGTTACTAGGAAGTCACTCACACAAAGGTGCATTGTAGTGACTGCGGGAGTCGGTTTCCCTAACCCCAACTAATCATGTACAGATGTCTCAATGGAAATTTTAGCTACAGAGAGGCCTACTTCAGCTGTAGATTTGAGTCTCGGTACTACAAACCCCCTGTGTGTGGCCGAAAGGCTGGATTTCGTTGTAGTCGGCTTTATATGCAGCAACTTAGTCAGTGGTTATCGACGGTGGCCAGTTGGTCTAGAGGTATGATTCTCGCTTCGGGTGCGAGAGGTCCCGGGTTCGATTCCCGGACTGGCCCCTTTTTTTTTCTTCCTACGACCCCCTATAATACGCCAGGGTGCGGCATGATGAGTGTTTTCTTCCCGCAGACAACGTGCAGACAAGTAAGACCCCATCCACAAGGAAGGACAAGGACAAGTTCAAGCCCCAGGCAGACTGCTTTCTTGCCAACTCTGCCACAGCAAAATGTACCCGCACTAAAGTCATGGTAGCCCAAGGAGGGTATGTAGAATGCACATTGCTTTGTTCTTTCCACTTCAGATGTTGTGGATGTTGGGAAGAAGATCTGCTCCTATCAGCAGGAAGGTAACTATCAGCGGCTGAAGCGGCTGAAGCTGTTTGTAAGCACTAACCCACAGTGAACGTGTTCTACAGTTGCCTTTGGTGAATTGGCTGAAGTGATTAGGTTTGTTACGGGGTAGCATTTTATGAACAGCTTCAGCGTTAGCCTTCCTAGCCACTCAGAACTTCACACCATTGGGTCATTACTGCACTGGGATGGTGTACAGGAGACATGTGCTAACCCCTCGGGGCATGACCTGTGTGGTGGCATTCTGTGTGATTGTTCTCCTCAGCATTCAGGCACCTTCCAGACAAGGTCATGGCTGAGCTGGGAGCTCACTCTAAGATGACAGCAAAGTGGACAGGAATGACTAAAACAGACCACTTGCCAAAGTACACAGATGCATACACCAGCACACACACATACACCAGCACACACACACCAGCACACACACACATACACCGGCACACACACACCAGCACACACACACATACACCAGCACACACACACCAGCACACACACACACACCAGCACACACACACATACACCAACACACAATGCAATTGGCTGCTGCACAGATAGCCAACTGCCACCACCCATCCCAGCCTTCCTCCCCTCCACTCATCCCAGCCTTCCTCCCCCCCACCCATCCCAGCCTTCTCCTCTCCACCCATCCCAGCCTCCTCCCCCCCACCCATCCCAGCCTCCTCCCCTCCACCCACCCCAGCCTTCCTCCCCTCCACCCATCCCAGCCTTCTCCCCTCCACCCACCCCAGCCTCCTCCCCCCCACCCATCCCAGCCTTCCTCCCCTCCACTCATCCCAGCCTTCCTCCCCCCCACCCATCCCAGCCTTCTCCTCTCCACCCATCCCAGCCTCCTCCCCTCCACTCATCCCAGCCTTCCTCCCCTCCACTCATCCCAGCCTTCCTCCCCTCCACCCATCGCAGCCTCCTCCCCCCCACCCATCCCAGCCTTCCTCCCCTCCACCCACCCCAGCCTTCTCCCCTCCACCCATCCCAACCTCCTTCCCTCCGCTCATCCCAGCCTTCTCCCCTCCACCCATCCCAGCCTTCCTCCCCTCCACCCATCCCAGCCTTCTCCCCTCCACCCACCCCAGCCTTCCTCCCCTCCACCCATCCCAACCTCCTCCCCTCCACCCACCCCAGCCTTCCTCCCCTCCACCCATCCCAACCTCCTCCCCTCCACCCACCCCAACCTCCTCCCCTCCACCCACCCCAGCCTTCCTCCCCTCCACCCATCCCAACCTCCTCCCCTCCACCCACCCCAGCCTTCCTCCCCTCCACCCATCCCAGCCTTCCTCCCCTCCACCCATCCCAGCCTTCCTCCCCTCCACCCATCCCAGCCTTCCTCCCCTCCATGTCCTCCACCACCAATCGCTCTGCCCCGCCTTCCTTTGCCCAGGCCCTCTGAGCTGCGGTCCTTGCTGTCCACTGCCAGTGGCCTGGTGTACCTGGGGGAGAGGGGCCTCCTGGACCTTGTGGAACCATCCACCATCCCACTAGGTGGTGAGCATCCTAGGAGTCTCACACCTGACCACCACCCACTCCCACACACATGCACACATGTGCATGCACAGACACATACACACACACAGTGCAGCAGCCAATGCTTGCAGTTAGCACCCATCCCTCCTCTGTAGACTGCCCCTTTGCCCTGCTCATGACTGTGGCACCAGCCACTCACTGCAGCAGAGCTCCTGGACTTAGCAAAAGGTCAACCACATTGCTAGCTTCAGTGCTTCTCCAGCACATGTGAAGGGTAGATAATTGGACATGATTAGAATGTTTTTTTTTTTTACTTTTTTTTCCCCTCCCTCCTCTCCTCCTCCCCT
Source organism: Aplysina aerophoba (assembly GCA_949841015.1). Lineage (NCBI taxonomy): Eukaryota > Metazoa > Porifera > Demospongiae > Verongiida > Aplysinidae > Aplysina > Aplysina aerophoba. Next base: position 6,427,488 of record OX465040.1, read on the forward strand.
CCCTCCTCCACTCCTTCCTCCCCTCCTTCCTTCCCTCCCTCCTTCCTCTCCTCCCTCCCTCCTCCCCTCCTTCCTCCCCTCCCTCCACCCCTCCCTCCTCCCCTCCCTCCTCCCCTCCTTCCTCCCCTTACTCCTCCCCCCTCCTTTTCCATCCTACACTCCCTTGCATACCTCTAGCTTGCCTGTGATGGAGGCTCAGCTGCTCAGTCTGTGTGGAGTGAGTGCAGTTCTGCAGAACCAGTGGACACTGGACCCAACGAGAGCCATGCAGGTGTTCAGGGAGATGTTGAAAGGCAAGGGCACACAACGCGCACAGCACACGAACACATGCTCACACACACAGATGTACAAACACGCAGGCAGGAGCGGTGGTGATCTACAATGGATATGAACCCCCTCACCACCCCACCAAGTGCTCCACCCACCACATGCTCCACCCACCACATGCTCCACCCACCACGTGCTACATCCACCACGTGCCTCATATACCACCACCCCCTGCACACTCCCCCCCCCCCCCAGGCATGTTGGCTGAGGGCAAGACTGTGTCGTCGTCGTACTGGGATGCTCTGAAAGCACCTTCAACAGCAGAGCAGCACACAGAAGGGGAACAGGGTGAGGTGGTGATGCAAGGCGGAAAGCAAGTGATGCAACAAGAGAAGGAGGTGGTGCAAGGAGAAGAGGAAGTGTTGCAACAAGAACACCCCTCTCCTGCAGATGGTCTTGACCTTGACCCAGCACTGAAGTACAATTTTGTCCTCTATGGCCTGCCACATGTCACCTTCACCACTCCCTCGTAGTGCAGGACATGTCCCACAGAACATGCACACACGAGTGCCGGCTCAACATGAACATGGGCGATCCACCGGCACCTGTTTGTGTGTACTGTGTGTGATTCCTTGCAGTCAATCATTGAACAATTTATTAAAAGCTGATGATGCCTGTATAGTCATCAGAACATTGCAGTAATGTATTGTTCATACTAGAGAGACAATGACTGACTGCACGGATAACTTACCTAATATAACCACACCGGTCTATTCAAATACATACTTATGTGCTGTGGTCATAGGTGCGCCACTGTATTAATGATATTCATACTTTTGAACATTAGGCGCCAAGATTACACGACCTGTTTGCTCTGTGGACGATCGAACTGCTGCTGAAGAAGAATGGCCACAGAAGTGTCTTTTGAGTCGTTGCTCGCTCTCCCTACCTCCGAACACAGCATTCCATCCCTTCCCCTGCCTGCCGACTCCTCTCCCTCCAGCCTGCAGTCCGTCACCTCCACGGCCACGGGGAGCTCCATCTCGAGTGGCTACGTCATCGAGAGCCAAGTCGGACAGGAGGTGGTGGCTAAGATCTGCTACAGCGCTCTCTCGCGCATACTCGAGTTCCCAGACGACAAGTTCGAAGCCCTGATCACGCCCGAGGGCGACTCGGGCGCTGAGGGACAGCGCAGCATCGCTCAGAACATTCGCGACACGTTGCGGCTCGCGCGGCGGAGCATTGAGGTGCACCAGTCCTCGCACCCCCGCTGGGAGAGGGTGCGCGAGGGAAGCGAACGGGCAGCGAGTGCGGGGGATGACGTTGGTGAGTGCACGTTGTATCGTGTGTGTATGATGTGAACCACAAAACTACTTAGTTAATCGTTCACACGTGTGCATGTGCACTGCTATGACGTCATCTTGAATGATCAGCTAGTAGCAAGTGGGCCTAGCCGCGGGAGGCGTGGTTAGTCCTTCTAACCACGCCTCCCGCGGCAGACTCACTTGGTCGTGGCACGTTCTACAGGTCACTCACCTGCCACTGCAAATGTAGTCTGGAGCTCACACCTCACCTCCCCCTCATGCATCAGATGGCGCTGGTGGTGTTGAGTGTGAGTCTGGTCTGAAGGGACCCCTTGGCCCAACTCTCTTGAGATTGATGGCACACATGGAGAGCAGTGAGGATGGGGTCGGAAGGGGGGGGGGGGGCAGGTGGGAGGGGTTATCAGAGCTCAACTGATTCACCGAAGGCTGCTTGGCTAGTGTGTTCCAAGCCGCCTATGGGTACACAGTAGTGAGTACATTGTGAGCAGTTGATAAGGACCTTCGGATCGAAGCGCCCTGCTACTTTAAGTAGTTATCCTCCCTAGTTTGTGTTGCTCAGCAAATGAGCTTCCGGTACCAGTACCAGCTACGAGCCTCTGTAATATTAGTGGCCCTTGCCACCCTCCTGTCTGTCCTGCTTCCCCCTCTCCTGCAGTGACAAGCACAGAGGGGCTCTTCAGAGTCCCGGGGAACAAGGTCAGAGTAGACCGGCTGATGGCGGCCATCGACCGGTCTGACTGGGCGGCCGTTGCTGACCCCCACTTCTGCTACAAGCCTCACGACTTTGCCTCAGCACTCAAGCACTACCTGGCCCACTTGCCTGAACCTCTGTTGCCAGGCAACCACCTGGAAGCATACCTTCAAGCCGCTGGTCAGTACAAGTGCACAGCCCACCCAACTCCGCACCCTCATCGCCCATCCTCTCTGAGCCCCTCCCACCCTCTCCTCACTCCACCTCTTCCAGACCTCTCTGATGTCAAGTTGAGGCTGAAGTGTTTGCAGCTTCTGACACTGCTCCTCCACCCCACACACAGACTGGTAAGCCCCTCACACTGCATAGGGGGAGTGACCAGCAGTAAATGACCTAAGTGAAGACCAACCCACTCTCATTACAACGCACAACTAACCACCTTCCCCCCACCCCACCCCACCCTTACCTCTCTCCTCCTCCCCCTCCACTCAGGTGCTGCAGAAGTTGCTGGAACTGCTCCAGTCAGTCTGCGGACACCAAGCCGTGAGCAAAATGTCCGCCCACAGCCTCTCCCTTGTGTTCTCTCCGAACCTCATCCGAGAGCCCAACCATGCCCCCCTAGCCAGCGACAGCCTGAAGAAGTTCTCTGTCATTGTGGAGTTCATGATTGACAATGGGTGCAGTATATTTGAGGTAGAGTGGGGTGTGATGTGGGTGTGCCCAGTGGAGAATGGGGCACCCTATTTACGTATGTACAGTGGAACCTCTCTATAGTGGACACCACTCTGACCCAGCTGTCTGCCCTGTATAGAGAGGTGCCCCTAATTCAGAGGTTTAAAATTGTACACAGCTCTACGTGGTTGAGCCTGCAGGCAGTGTCCTCATTAGAGAGGTGCCCCTGGTTCAGAGTGTCCTTTATAGAGAGGTTCAGCTGTATACTATATTGTACGTACTTACGTATCACATGCTGTATAATGAAATTGCAGGGTTTCCCTCCAACATGTGTTGTTACCTAAACGATGCCCCACAGTCAGTGTTGTAATTAGAAATCTCCTTAGGGGGTGGAGGCGAGGTGCATTATGGTTCTGTCTGGCTGCAGGTCCCGACTGATGTACAGGAGCTGGCCGAGAGGTACGTCCAGAGAAAGAGCAGTGGCGAGGTGAGGACATGGTCGGGGCTGCCTCTCCTCTGTTGCATAGTGACTGCTGCAGCCCCTCCCCCAGGTTGACGCCCCCCTCGGCCTTGCCTCCTCCTGCTGTCGGCAGACGCCAGTTGCCTCCTTTCACAGCGAGGGCCGGGAGAGGGCCCTCGAGGAGGTGAGCAAGCTTTACGCCTATGTCCAGTCCCTACCCAGTGGAGCGCAGAAGACCCACTTCCTGAAGAAGGTGTGTGTGAACCATTTCCCTTGCTTACTTGTACAGACTGTGGCATAACATGTGTGGGCTCCGTTAATGGAAAAGGCCGCCTCTTGATGAGCATATGCGTAGCAGAACCAATCAATCAATAGCAACTGATTGCAGGACGTTTTGGCCATGTACGTACTCCTTTGTGAAATGTGTACAAGCGTTGTGCCAGCTGTCACAATGTAGCAGTGAGCCTCTGCAATATCACCGTTGTCAACGTCCTGGTCACATCACTTGTCAACATCCTGGTCACATCACCGTTGTCAACGTCCTGGTCACGTCACTTGTCAACTCCTTGTACACTTACACTGCCTGCTCTGCTCTGTACAGTTTGAGTCAAGTCGCAAGATCCCAGGGACACCACAGCCCTACACCAAACCCTCCCGAGCGTGGAAGAAGGTACTAATGTGTGGTAGGGAGGGGTTACTTGTGTGAGGGAGGGGCTACTTGTGTGAGGGAGGGGCTACTTGTGTGAGGGAGGGGCTACTTGTGTGAGGGAGGGGCTACTTGTGTGAGAGAGCTAGGGTGTTGGTGGGTGGGTGAGGAACTCCTCACTTCCCTCCATCTTTTCTGTGCAGTTCTTTACTCCATCAAAACTGACTCTGGAAAAGGTAAAGCTGTCCCACCCTTTGTATGAGTTGCTCGTTACAGCAAGGTCTACTCTCCACCTGGGTCCCTCCCACCCCACAGGGCATCAGCTCCTCTGAGTGCTCGAGTGACACACCAACAGCTCAGAAGCGTCCCTGTTTCAGAAAGGGCACACTGACAGTGAGGCATGCGACAGGGTGGGCTGCGTGCATGTGTTGGTGCGTAAAAATGTTAAGTAATGCCTGAGTGCACACGTACCGCACACATTTCTTGTTCCAGCCGAATGTCTCCGTTGGACTACAATAGTGGTATGTGGTCATTGTGTTGAATGAGCAAAGATAATGTTCTCACGACAATGCCATCCCCTCAGGACACAACAAACACAACTCCTTTACATCGAGCAGCCACAACACGCAAACAGGTGAGCAACAACTTCTATGACAAACAATCACACGGTGCTGAGGTGAAGTGGTGGTATCAGTAAGTATTATGCAAGCTGGTGTAACTTGTACAAGCACGCCAGGTTGTGGTTCTTTTTCTCCAGTTGTCACTTTCAAGCTGTGTAGTTAGAAAGCTTGTAGAAGTGGTGGTATGTGGCTTATCGGTACGATCGAGGGAACCACACTAGCCAAAATCAACTTAGAATAGATTCCAAACGTTTCGGTCCAATCCAGGACCTTCATCAGTGGAATTAACACTTACAAAACTGAGATGGCAGACTTTATACACATAAAACGCGGGAATAAGGTGTGAATAATGTGTTGCTAGGGGATGACAGCTTACATGCATGAGGTATAAGTCCTGTTGTTAACTGTAATGTAATATAGTACTGTAATGGAAATATAAAATAACTGAGACATGCTAACATGCAGTGACACAATCTAATAATCAGGAGGGTGTAAGTGTTAATTCCACTGATGAAGGTCCTGGATTGGACCGAAACGTTTGGAATCTATTCTAAGTTGATTTTGGCTAGTGTGGTTCCCTCGATCGTACCGATATGCAAGAACCTAGCCACGCAGAAGTCCTTCACATGGTATGTGGCTTGTAGTGCTCGTAAGATGTGTGTGTGTGTGCATGTGTGTGTGCGTGTGTGTGTGTGTGTGTGTGTGTGCGTGCGTGTGTGTGTGTGTGAACTTCCACCCACAGCTTCATGTGGACAGTGACAGGAGCATGTCAGAGGCAGGCGGTGCACCTTTGAAAGTGGGCGTGGCAGCCACTCCCATTGTGGCGAGGAGCAGAGCAGCGAGTGAGATGAAGGTGACAGCTGTGTGACACCACCGAGGGACGGCTGACTGGCGTCATCACAACTTTGTATTCACCTCATGGACACTGCTTGCATGCCATGTGTGTGTTGTTTGTACTATCCCATGGGCACTGTTTCTGTATTAATGTCCTCAGTACAAAATGGACACACTTGAATGCTCACAGAAAAAATATGTCAGCATGTGTGGGTATGTCAAGCACATCATGCAACACACACAGCTGGTGTGTGGGGTGGGGTGGAAGTGTTTTTACACATGTACGTATATTGCAAGGGTTGTTGCTTCAGCTTTTGTGGTGGTGCCTCTTCCAGCCAGTGCCCCTGTCACAGGGGTGGGGCTCCCAGTGGTGGTGTGATGGGCGGGGCTCCCAGTGGTGATGAGGTGGGTGTGTCCGTTTACGAGGGTGGGGCTCCCTGCAGCACAGTGCAGACACCTACCTGTCATCAGTGGTCAGTGCATGGAGGTGCTACATCAGACCAGCGTGATGGTGGTGTGCTGTCACTGCTAGCTACAACACCACAACACTATACACACACTGGGCACGCATCAAGGGCTGCTGCTTACCAGTGCAACTGATCCTCATAGGGTTTGCCACGGTGATAGTGTCTGCTTCCACTTCTGTGGTACTCATCAGACTGATGGTGGTCCCTTGCTCGTCGCCCGTGGTAATCATGATGCAAATGTTGTTTGCGGTAACCTTCAGAGCTCTCCTCATATCTTGGCCTCTTCCTGTCAGTGTTGGAGGGAAGGCTGTTTGGGGCTCGGCTGTCAGTGTTGGAGGGAAGGCTATGGTCTTTGAGAGGTGCTGGAGGGTTGGCAGGAGGGAGTGGTTCAGGCAAGGGAGGACAACTGCAGGTTGAGGTGATGGGAGGAAGGGGAAGGGAGGGACAGGATTGACTGCAAGGAGGCTGGGAACATCAGCAGGGTGAGTCACTATAGCATGCACTGCATGAGCACCCTGAGACTGGCTGTGGGCATTTAGATGTGGTAGGTACTGTGCTTTGGGTTAGGGTGCTGGTTGGTAATTAGTTAATTGGGAGTTTGGGAGTTCATTTAAGGGTCTGAAACTGACATGCAGACAGACCAACGCACATAATCACACAGGAATGAAGTGGAAAAGGCTGCCTCTTAATGATCAGCAGTGGTGAACTCCATCCCTACCCCGGCACCCGGTGCTCGACTGCGCCTGCTGTGCTATTGAACACCCCATCGCCATCCCCCTACCACTCACCTCCCACCCCTACCACTCACCCCCACCCTCACTAGTCACCCATCAACCCCTCACTCCCTCACCCCTGCTCCAGGTGGTCCAGATACTCTTGGTTTTCAATATCATGCCCTCGCGCTTTGTTGAACGCTTCAAGTTGTGAGCAGGTGAGAAGGGTACTCCAATGACAGCCACATGTACAATGGACTGTCTTGGCACTCACCTGCTACTGCCGCATTGTATGTGAAGCCTTTATGCTCCATCAGGTACCTGCAGGGGGCGGGGCTAGCAATGGGCGGGGCAGGCACACCACACTGTGTGGGTCAAATTACTACCACTGCAGTCACATGATTGTCACATGTTAGTCACATGACAGTCGCATGTCACTCACCTGCACACAAGGTAGCCTGTTCGGTTGACCCCGTGCGTGCAGTGCACTGCCACCACTTCAGCTGGCTTAGCCCGTTGCAGCCAGCCTTCCAGCTCGGAGGAGAACCTCAAGAATAGAGGACAATGATGGTTGAGGCTACGGCGATGAACTAAATGGGCCACGTTGTTGAACAAACGTAGCAAGGGGGTAAATTGCAGTGAGGCGTTTCGACCTCGAGGGTCTTTGTTAGTCACACAACTGTTTAGTGGCTGACAAAGACCCTTGAGTTGAAATGTCTCACTGCAATTTGCCCCCTTGCTAGGTGATTGCTCAACAGCGTCCACATTCAAAGAGGACACGGCTGGATTCTGTTGTGACCATAGACAACACATACTGTTTGTATACACTGTCTGGAGGAATGGTCTGCCCCGGACACTTGATCTTGACGTGGTCTATTCCTCTGTCTCTGAGCTCCTGTGGTGAGGGACAACCACACTGGTCTAGCACGCTAGACTACCACCACTCCGGTCTAGCACACTAGACTACCACCACACCGGTCTAGCACACTAGACTACCACCACACCGGTCTAGCACGCTAGACTACCACCACACCGGTCTAGCACGCTAGACTACCACCACACCGGTCTAGCACGCTAGACTACCACCACACTGGCTGCATCAGCTGCGGCCGCTCAGTGGAGTACGGACAGATGTGGATGAGATGTGAGACATGCATGGTGACCCATGGTTTTCATGCCAACCTTGGGATCATAGTAGCGGGTGGTGTTCGTGAGGTCTATCACTAGTGAGAGGAGGTGGGAGCGGTCCAGTAGACCGTCTACTAGCTGGGTGGGAGTGAACCTGGACAGGACAGGGCAGCGTCCATGGCAACACAAGACATTGTCTCCATGGCAACACAAGACATTGTGTCCATGGTAACACAACACACTGTGTCCATGGTAATACAATACACTGTATCCATGGTAACACAGGACTGTGACTATACCACTACTCACATTTGCTCGGAGAGCAACCCGTCTGGGACCATTTCAGATCGCTTGAAGATCTAAAGGGAGAAAGGGTTAAGGAGAAGCACAGTATGTCAGTAGTTTAGTGTTGCATTGGCTCTGACATGCACCAGCAGTGGCTAATGACTGCATACGCTGTTAGTGGGAGATGTGGAGTAAGCTGTGAAGGCTCAAGTGGCTAGAGAACCCCATGCTGGTCACAGTGCTGGTCACAGTGCTGGTCACAGTGCTGGTCACAGTGCTGTTGTTCACAAGTGGCACATTGAACTTGTTCTTTAGCTATTTCAACAGACCACTGTTCCTTCATTCATAATTTAAATTTCCTTTCATTACACTTGACGATGTAGGGCATCACACAGCTGGAAGCAGATTAATTCACCATAAAAGGCGCCCTCTACCTAAATGCTTGTACGTGCACTTCCACTGTTGGCGAGTCGACTGACCTGTTCCAGCGGCGTCTTGACTGCAATTATCTTCGTGCCAGCCACGGTCTCCCCGAACGGCGCGTACTCTGTCCACCTGCAGCGTAGGAGGTAGAGGAGCAGCGAGCAACACCGATGGAGGGACTGCGTGCGTCGGGTCGGAGGAGGAGCGAACCTGTCGGGGATCTTGAACCGGTACATGCCCGCCGCCACTCTACGCCTCTAGACGCGCTTCTCTGAAGAAAACGGGAATTTCCCTCCTTGCGCAATGCACTACCCCACAGCGCGCGTCCAATACACCCCTGGTTACAGTGGTAGTAACTTAATGTACTAGGATATGTTTCGGTATTATATACTAGTAGTAACTATGTTTCAGTATTGCATTTGTATGGCTATAGTGTTAACGGTCATTTAGTGTTAGGTTTTGGTTTGATATTATTTTCTATTTCGTGATTGCTACTGGACCGCTACACCAACGGACCAGTCAGTGAGGCTGGAGCACACATGTGCACACAGTGACCCTTGAGCGACTGACGAACAGCACAGTCACGTCGACTCACATGCAGCAGACCCTGCTGGCTGTAAGGGCAGACCTAGTGCAAGGAGCCTGAATATGAGTTAACTTTACTTAAATCACCTATCTATTTACAATTGATGGAAGAAAAGGAAAGCTATAGATAAATTAAATAGCATGGATTTATGAGATTGGGTTTAGATTGTCCAATTGCACTACTCTTCCTTCCTGTTCACTTTGACTCTCCCGAGGATGAGCAGTGGGAGGAGAAGCAACAGGGCCCCAGCACCATAGCAGAGGAGGGGGCCATACCTCCAATACACTGGGGAAGTAAGGGGAGGAGGAGGGAGAAGAGAGGGGAGAAGGAAGGGGAGAAGGGAGGGGAGAAGGAAGGGGAGAAGGGTGGGAAGGAGGGAAGGAATGAGGGAGGGGGATGTGGACTGGACTATGAACTGCTGACAAGAGAGCAAGCACAGGAGTCCTGTCCAGGAGCAATGAGGAGCTTACCAGTGCTGGCTGCAAAGGGACCCAGCGCTCGAGCCAAGGCCCCCAGTGACCGGAAGATCCCCATCACTCTTCCCTTCTCATCTCCATCCCCAAACCGGGACACAATGGTGGTCAGACTTGGCACTATGGTGCCTGCACCTGTAGGGAGGGGAGGGGAGGGGCGGGGAGTGAGTGTGGTGTGAGGGGTGAGTGTGGTGTGAGGGGTGAGTGTACATGACTCTGAAGGACACACCAAAGGAGTACAGTCCCAGTCCGAGGTAGAGCAGGATGGGAGAGGAAGCAGCCCCAACCAGCACCAGGCCCGGGATGATGGCCACCATTCCCTGTACGGAGGAGAGGGAGTTGGGTCACGCCCCCAGGTGGGTGGAGCACCTTCCTCTCAGCCACCCACCCACTCACCCACCTTGAGGGCTGTGGCCTTCTCCTTGCCCAGTGGGGTCCTCCTCACGTAGCCACCTGCACAGGGGCACCAGCTTAATTAGATGCTGATGTAATGCAGCATATAAACATGGCCACCACTCACCCTGCACGGCTGCCATGACAACACCAATGAAGAGAAACATTCTTCCTTGCTGCAAACTGGTGGACATGACAATACAGACTTACAGTGCACAGGAGGGTCTAGCAGGCCATGCCTAACCCTACTGCACACAACATGCTGCACACAGAGATCTCTACAGAGGTACAGATGGCCGTCTAGCCGACGAGCCAGTTGCCACCCACCTGGTGTAGCTGAAGATTTGGTGGACGAGGAAAGTGAGTGAGTACTCCAGTCCAGAGAAGAGGAACAAGTAGAGGAAATAGGCCAGACCGATCTGCTGGAGAGAGTGGAGGTCTGAGGGGAGGGGAGCAGAGGGGGAGAGAGTGGAAGGTGATTGAGATGTTGTACACACACGCGCACATGCGCACACACGCACACACACACACGCGCGCGCGCGCACACACATGCGCGCGCACACACACACCTGGCTGGCTGATCTTGGAGACGGCCCTAAACCTGAACAGTGACAGAGGGTTCATGAGGTGGAGGGTGTCCTGCACTCCCCGACCGAGGGACGCAGCCTACATAACAGGGGGCGGGGTCAGCTTACATCATCATATGCAATGTGTGTGTGCTCTTATGCACACGTGTGTGTACTTGTGTGGGTGCGTACCCTTTGCTCTGCAGGCAGTGTCTCCCTGAACAGGGCTGCAATGATGACAATGTCAGCTGTAGCCATGAGGAAGGCAAAGAGAGCTGGGAGCTGGAAGGCATGGAGGGAGTCCACATAGGAGGAATGGCCTAGAATGGAGAAGAGGGCCCCGATGGTGGGGCCAAAGATGAACCCGAGGGAGAAGGACACACCAACCAAGGCCTGGGGAGGAAGGTGGAGAGTGGGGCAGGAGCAGGTTTGAGAGAAGTTGTGGGTGCAGAGGTGGGGGAAGGTGAACTGAGTGAGACAGGGTGAGGACAGACACGGTCTTCTCCTGCAGCCATAGCCACGTGCTGTACACTGCCCAACCCCTCCCCTCCCCTCCCCCTCCCCCTCCCCTCCCCTCACCATCCCCTTGTTCCTGCCCTCGTGGGAGGTAACATCAGTGACAATGGAGGTGCTGATGCTGACGTTGCCCTTGCAGATGCCACACAGCACACGAGCCAGCAGGAACAGCAGGAAGTTGTAGGACACCGCCCACAGGAGGTAGGACAGGGCCACACCCATCTACAAACGAGAGGGTAACACCCACTGTACAAATCATCAAAAACAGCCTTCAGTGTGCACATATACAGGAGAGATGAGGGAGATGTTGGCAGCAAAGTATGCTGACTCAATTAACTCTTGCTGTGTCCCATCGCGCATCTCTAATCATCTCACGACTCCTGCTCTGAATATGTGCCCTCACCAACAGCTAATTGACGAGCAACAACACAGCTGTAATAATACTCACTAGTGGGACGAGCATTATAACAGTTGTGCTGTTGCTCATCACTTCCCTATGTACCAGTCCACACAAGTGCTATGAGCCTGCACACACATGGAGCAACAACGGGTGCAGCCGTGATGCCAAACGCGTATGTACATCGTACACTTATTTAATCATTACAAGAATGTAAAAGACACTGTGGCTTCTCCTTGTGTGGGCGGGGTGGGTGGGCCTGTACCACAGAGGTGCCTCTACAAATTAATGTGGTCTCCTAACCCATTCACCCTAAAACCTACACACATACACACAATGCCCTAGTTAATGAGACGTACCCTTAATGAGACTACCTGACAATGGATCGTGCACCTGCTATACAGTGGAACCTCTCTATAGAGGACACAGCTGGGACCCAGCTGGCTGTCCTGTATAGAGAGGTGCCCCTAATTTTGAGGTAGATTTGTACACAGCCCTATGTAGTTGGGACTGCAGACAGTGTCCTCATTAGAGAGGTGTCCTCTATTCGGAGCGTCCTTTATAGAGAGGTTCCACTGTACTAATGAGAAAGTATACTTTGCAAACCTAGTACTGTTCACCATATAAATTAGTACTCCAAGTGCTACACCCATATAAGGTATAGGAGTGCCTACCATGCTTATCAAGAGAACCCTCTTCCTCCCATATATGTCTGACAGTGCTCCAATCAGCGGAGACATGACGAACTGGAGGAGGGAGAACAGTGACCCAAGGGCACCTGGGGGCGGGAAAGGGGGAGGGGAGGAGAGGAGAGGGGAGGAGAGAGGAGGGGGAGGGGAGGAGAGAGGAGGGGGAGGGGAGGAGAGAGGAGGGGGAGGGGAGGAGAGGGGTGGGGGAGGGGGGAGGGGAGGAGAGAGGAGGGGGAGGGGAGGAGAGAGGAGGGGGAGGGGAGGAGGGGAGGAGAGAGGAGGGGGAGGGGAGGAGAGGGGTGGGGAGGGGAAGAGAGGGGGAGGAGAGGGGACGGGAGAGAAGGGGAGGGGAGGGGAGGACAATTACTTGCATTGCATAATCACACATAACTTACATAATTCACAATCACACATACGCACACGCACACACAAACACAGACATGCACAGCCCTCAGTCACCACTCACCTCCCAGGAGCACGATGTTGAATCGCTTGCTCCCCGGTCCACCAACCAGTACACGAAACTGGTCCACGCGCGACAGGACGCTGCCCAGAAGGCCATCCTAAAGGCAGGGAGAGGACACCGCTCGCATGCACTGCCTCGTAACGCGCGTGCCATGCGTTACCTGCTCTTTTGTGCTGTAGTACTCCAAGATGGAAGGGAGAAGGGGCAAAATGACTGTAAAACCAAGCAAGTCTATTAACAGGGAGAGGAAAACAATTCCCAAGGTTCGCCTCGACGTGGTCTTGGAGTCCATGGTTAGCGCGAAGTCTGTGAAATGCTAGCGGAAGTCAGCGCTTGCACGATCCGGCGAACTGCATCTGGTCAGCCATTTTCTAAATGAAGTCACGTTCAGTGTCAATGAATACCATTAACGCATGGCGCGAGTTATAATTATATCTATGGTTATACTGCAATTTCCCTTTCGGTTTTTGTTCTTAGATGGCTCATGCAGGGGATCCCCCGGCAGGTTTGATCGAAGACAACTACTCCCAATCCCACCGCAACTCCGGGGCGTCCTTCTCTCAGGCCGGCGGCCTCCTGGTGATGAACAACCCCCAGTGCTTCTTTGAGGTCTCCGCGGACGGCGAAAACATCGGGCGGATGGTGTTTGAGCTGAGGGAGGACCTGGTGCCAAAGACTGTGAAGAACTTTAAGAAGCTTTGCGAGGGCTTTGACAACAAGTGCTTCAAATTGAGCATTTTCCACCGAATCATTCCTGGATTCATGTGTCAGGTGAGGCGCCATTTGAGCTCGAGAAGCATGAGAGACGATCAGTTGGTGGGCGGGGCTGTGTGCGTGTGTCGCGGTAGTGTGTGTGTGTGTGTCGCGGTAGTGTGTGTGTGTGTGTGTACAGTCGTTTCGGATTGCACATAGTACGCTGAACTCCATCAAGTCCGGTTGTGCACATCACCGAGTGCAGTCATGGGCTTGTGGCTGGCCAGGGTTGTGGGGGGGACAGCCATTGTTTCACTTTTAAAAAAGGAGTAACCGTTTTGTCATTTCCCACTCTAAATCACTGTGTGCCCCCCGGCCCCCCTTAGACTGCTCTGCTGTCCCTCAACACACGTGTCCACTGCCCCACATGCACCAAAATTCTGTGTCCCGCCCTCTAGCCGTCTGCCCCGCCCTCTAACCTGCTGTGCCCTGCCCCCTAACCTCCTGTGCTCCGCCCTCTAAGCTGCTGTGACCCACCCTCTAACCTGCTTTGCCCCGCCCTCTAACCTGCTGTGCCCCGCCCTCTAACCTGCTGTGCCCCACCCTCTAACCTGCTGTGCCCTGCCCCCTAACCTGCTGAGCCCCGCCCCCTAACCTGCTGTGCCCCGCCCTCTAAGCCGCTGTGATCCACCCTCTAACCTGCTGAGCCCCGCCCTCTAACCTCCTGTGCCCCGCCCCTCCAGGGAGGAGACTACGAGAACAATGATGGAACAGGTGGCCAGTCAATTTGGGGAGAGAACTTCCAAGATGAGAACTTCATCTTAAAGCATGACGGCTTTGGTGTCCTGTCCATGGCAAACAGTGGCCCGGACACCAATGGATCCCAGTTCTTCATCACGTTTGCTGAGGCGGAGTGGTTGGATGGGCTCCACGTGGCTTTTGGGAGGATCATCGATGGAGAGGAGACACTGAGGAAGATTGAGGAGTGCGGTACCAACTGCTCCAGACCCACCAAGGTGGTGAAGATCACTGACTGCGGGCCCATGTGAACTGAGAGGGGTGTGGTCTGTACTGTAGCTCAAGTGATGTAAAGTACCTGCTGTGTGTGCAAGAGTGTAGTTATTGGCTCGTTTGGTCAATGCACCACAGGGTCCTTGAGCCCACCATTACTTCTGAGCACTGGCACGCACGCAACCAGCACAATTGATTGAAACCTGTCACTTCACACACCTGACTCCTCGTGGGGGTGTGTGTCTTGTGGCAACGCAGCCTGTGATAGTCACATGGGGTGCTTAGCCCGTCACTAGGGGAGGAGCAGGGGGAGGGGTGGCTGAAATGTGCAACTTGTGATAGTGACATGGAATAGTGAAACTACCCAGGTCTGGTGCTCTGGTGTACCGCACTCCTAGAGCAGGTACAGCAACACACACACACACACACACACACACACACACACGCACACACACACACACACACGCACACACACACACTTAGTGGGTAATATGATGAATGGTGCATAAGTGATAAAAATAATGAGATTGACATGCAGAAACGTGAGATGAGGAGGAGGAGGAGGGGAGAGAGGGAAGGTAGCATATAAACTGACTACTTTCGCTATAAGTCGCATTTTCACTGTAGGTATGTATAATGATATTCATAGTTGTCTCCACCGGTCTGCCTCCCCACAAACGATATTCATTGCTCCCTGTAGTGTGACTATCTGTTGACCACCAATGCCACAATGGTATACCTTTAGCAAATTAATTGGTGCAGTTCTGGCTATGCCAGTACAAATGATGAATGTGTACACCGTCTGAGGAACTAAATGGGTAGTATTGGTATTACAAAGTGGATGTATGTATATAGTGAAAGTGTACAAACAGAGGAGGTACGAGTCAAGTGATCCATTCTGCCAATGCCCACGGAGACTAAATGCGTTACAGAAATGAAAAACCGTAAGTGCTGTTTGTACAAGTTAAGAAGGTAGCAACAATTATATACATACCATACACATGTCTATAAGGTCCTTTTATATTGCAGTTAGCATACAGTAACAGTAGTTGTCAGGTGATACAGAGGCAATAGTATTCACAGCCCTGAGTGTTGTCATGGTGACGATGGGGTGGTTAGAGGCCTTGGCCATTCGTGCACAAACGGCATCTGAAAGTGATTGGGTATAGCTGCCTCCGTTGTTGTGGCAACAGCGAATGAGTGGGGGAGTGAAGGAGGGATGGGAGAGAAGGTGGTGGGCGGGGACAGCATTGGGTTTGGGTGGGGCAGACTCGGCAGCCCTGGTCTATTAGTAGGAAGGGTTGAGGGGAATCCCCCTGCAGGTGATGGGGGGATGGGTGAGCCGAAGGTGGGTACAAAGTCCCTGGAAGCAGTGGGCGGGAACATCCCGCTGGGGTAGCGAGCCCCGCTGGTGGACATGGATGGCGGGTAGGGGAACCGGTCCGGCCCGTAGGGGGGGATGTAGCTGTAGATGGGAGGCATGGCTCCGGGGTTGAAGGAGGGGAAGGATGCCTTGGCTATCCGCATGTCCATCTCTGCCTCCTCGGTCTGCCTCTTGTACTTCATTCTCCTGTTCTGGAACCAGGTCTTGACCTGCATGTCTGACAGCCTCAGCTTCTCTGCCAGTTCTCCTCGCTCAGCAGAAGAGAGGTACTTCTTGTCCTGGAACTTCTTCTCCAGCTCGGCAACTTGCTCACGAGAGAAGGCTGTTCGAGTCTTCTTTGGTTTGGGTGGTGAGTCAGGGTCATCAGAGTTGGTGTCTATTGTAACAGGAGGGAGAGAGGGGACAGTGCGTCCTGATCATCTCTGGATGGACCACCCTCACACCCTCACACCCTCACACCCTCACACCCTCACAAGTACAAACGAGACTGCCAGTACATAGTGAGCTACGTACCTGGGGTGCTTTGGTTTCTTGACTGTTTCAGTGGTCCTCCAGACGGAGATGTTCCATGAAGCTCCACCTCCCCATCCACCGACCAATCAGCTGCTTTCCTGCTAGCATCCAGCGCCAGCATGGAGCAAGCTACCTCCCCTTCAGCTGCGTTCTCTGACAGCAGTCGCTCGATACGAAACGACTGTTGCACAGGCTCCTTCAGTCGTGGGTTGCCGTAGCCCAGTGGTCCAGATGAGGTTGCTGCAGGACAGATGGGGGACACCATAATGAGATTCATAGCATTATATATTATGAATATTAATAATATCATACACGACATAAAAACATTGACATTTTTTATCCCATGTGTGCAAGATATAGCACATTATGTCTTTAAGCCCATTTTAGCATTCCATGTTTATGTGTTGTATTTCCATATCGAGTTGATGTCTCGTGAATTGTGCAAACATGTTTGAGCTGAACCGGCAATGACCAGGGTATGCGGCTCTGATGTGACACCTTGTGACAAGCCCCGCCCATCTGGCCATCCCTACGCTCAGCCTCTGTGGCATCCCTGTACACCTGGTGCAATTTGTCAGTGAAATGAACCAAGACAGCAACAAACGTGGATGACACTCACATGAGCTGGAGACAAACCACACACACATTCCCGAACAGCCCACTATGAGTTTAAGTTGCCACAGTGACCCACCCCCAGCCAAAACTACGAATCACACACACACACATCCTTGTAGCTTCGAGCTGGGCAATCAAAAACAACAGGATACAGATGAGTTCTTGTCTGGGAAGGTGGCAGTGTGTGACATCATCACTATGTGAATGATGTCACTGGTGTAGCAAAGTCCAGTAGCAAATGTAAAACTCTTTTTGAAGAAATGTACCAGAAATGGTGCATTATGTGTGTGAATTACATGGTGTGTCTGTCTGTGTATGCATGTGTGTGTGTGTGTGTGTGTGTGTAGTGCACAGCGTGTGCATGAGTGCTTGCTTCTCTGTTAATGTGTGTAGGCTTGTGTCTATACAAGTAGGCATTGCGCACGTGTCAGCATTGGACAGAACAGCTCAAGAGAGATGGTTGGTGTTCTTGTGGTCTGGCAGAGCTGACATGCAAGTCACTCCTGGTTAAGGCAGGAGACGACTGCAGTAGTGTCTGCCGTAGTGTCTGGTTGAGGCACGAGATGTGTTGACAATGTAGAGGTCTGCAGACAAGCTTAGCTGTACCTGGGCTGGATGCATTGCAGGACCTAGTGCATACCCGGCCACTGCCAATCACCAGCTGATCTCTGAGTCCATTCAGCAGTCGACCTCCACAATCACCTTAATCACTTGCTATGTGTGGACAGCTTCATTAAGTGTTTGTGTGTGGTAATGAACTGACCAATCACTCCGGCAGTTTAGGATATTTGAATGTCAATCACACACCATCAGACACCATTTGTTCTCCACTGCCAGGCTAATATCACCCAACAAACAGATTAAGTGTTCACTGATGGACGCTTGGTACTGCAAAGTGTGCTAGCGCCCTTGCGGGGCTGCTGACTGAGTGGCTACTTAATTAGTGTGTTGGGTGATGATCTGTAGTGAGTAATGGGGAGGGCTGCAGCATACAGGCATGCCATACGGCAGCGCACAACTGTCCACCATACGTAGGTGGTTGAACTGTTAGGGCTCTACAAATGACTTGATGACTGCACAGTGGCACACCAACTCTAGTTCTTGACTCCCGTCAGGAGGCCCTCACTTGCACTGCCTTGCAGGTGATCCAATGCACTCATACACACCTACGTGTGAACATGTGTGAGGTCCCTCCTCCACACTGTCCGGCGCATATGTGCGTGTAGGTATGTGTGTATTCCATAGCGAAGTGCAACCAAGGCATGCATCCCCTCCCACCCCACGCCCACATGGCTTGTAGCGGGGGCAATGAGCCGTGAGGTGAGGTTGGGAACACAGAACTGACATGAATGCTCACTGTTGTAAAGAACCACTGCTAGACTAGAAAACAAGATTGAATCAATTTCCTGACCCCTGACATAGAAGATTAAACAGGGTCAGAGCGCAAAAACAACAGCTTTTGATTACTGGACCCCCAGTAAGGAATTTGTTAAATACTGACCCTCCTCCTCCTCCTCCATTGCCATTGCTGAAAATGTGTACTTGAAGTGCAAGTGTGGTCTGCTACACACTACATAGTTGAGCAGTAGCTGTGTCATTGGAGTAACTGAACCAATGAACCAGACAGTAATTCACACACACACCTGGACACTTGCACATACACACACCACAGCACCTCACAGCACCTTCACACCACATTCCAAGAGCTACAATTAAGCAACTACAATGGCTCACTGACGGCTTTTTACACAGAAGGCCTCGCTACAATGAGAGTTTTTCCACAATGAAGGCAACAGAGATGCACACATGTACGTATAAACATGGCAGCACTAGCTCCTCACATGCGCATGCTTAAAGTCAGTTGTCTGCAGTTGTCACCTCATTAGTGCTGTGGTTGTGGGCACAGGAAACATGACCAGGTAAAACATCAGAAGGCATTTGGACATGAGACAGACAAGCTGTCCTACAATGGGCCTCTACCGTTGTTCATTCCCAACTGGTTCGCTGTAAATGGACGGGTTGTCACATGCTGTAATGTATCCGAGGAGAGACCTCCACTGCATATTTAAGGCACATCATAGCTGTTTGCTGTAAATATGTGCATGCATTTACTTACAGAAAGATAGCATTTCACTATTAATTATGATCTTAATGCATTGATTACCATATTCTATAGCAGTTGAGATCATGACGCACATTGCTGTGTAGAGGTGAGTGAGGGCCTCACGAGGTTTGAGCAATAGCAAAGGTGATGGAGTTCAGGTACAGCAGTCACTAGCCAGACCTGTTGGTCTGTAGTAATGGCCTTTGAGGAACATCTATAGTCTGGAACAACCAGATTGTGAACTGAGTACTTGCACGGTTGTGTCAACCTTCGCTTGTACGGTAATAATAGTATTGCTACCATAATTATTACAGGTTATAATGTGCTATATAATTACATATGTAGTAAGCTGCACACAAGCACTGGAGGGATACCAGAAGCTGCAGAATAGCCTCAAAGCTCTACTACACAAGTCTTATATACCACTGAAGTGCGACTAATGTGAGCAAAATAAATTGTTGCAATCACAATGAAACATACAATGTAACATTTTTGGCTGCAGCTCTCATGAATGCTACCAGCCTAACCCTTTAACCCTAACCCTAACTTGACCCTGCGACCCCAGCTGACCTGTGAGGCGGGAACATGAGGTTACAGCGTGTGGTCACAATTAGTTGTGTTCAGTAAATGCTTGCTTAATTTGAAAGGAAGCCATGAGTGGGGCATGCAGCACAGCATTCTTCTGATATCAATTCAGACAGATGAGTTCTAATTGCCAACCCAGGACAAGAGACACTTGCTAAGAGCAAACTGGACCTGCACCCTTCACCCATCCCTCCCCCCCACCCTTCCCCCACCCTTCCCCCCCCACCCACAGTTATTCAGAGTGACCGGCCGGTTATCAGGAGCAGCAGGCTCATGACAATCTGGAAGCATGTATCCGAGTATGCAGTGTGGGACAGAGGGGCCAAAGTTAGTTTTCATCTGTTATGACGAGGCATTCACGGGACACAGACCAAGCATGCCACCGGAGTATGCCTTGCCACAATTCACACGCACTACATAGCACTATAGGGGAAATTAAGTGAGTGAGTTTCACACCATTACTGGGTCCTGTGTGTGCTCTTACATCACACGCTGCTTGGAGTGATGGCTTGCAATGATGCTTGTGATATCAAATTACACAACAGATTAGGGGGTCATCGTGGAGGGCGTATGTCCGCAAGTGCAGTTTTGAAAACAGGTTTCAGTCAAAGAGATTGGATCTTTTACCAAACGGTGTGTTTTTGACAGAGAGATACATAGCCAACAGTTACTGCATGGAACACATGCAGAAAGGCTCACGAGATGCAGGAGTACCCGACCATGGGCATGCCTGGGAGTGGGGGTGAACAGACACTAGCACAGTCCTGTTTAATCAGAGCTACGGATGAGGCATGCCGTTGGCTATTAGACCACCGTGTAAAACCCCTCCACTGGATAACACACACACACACAAACACACACACACACACACACAAACACACAAACACACACACACACACATGCGCACACACACACACACACACACACACACACACACAGAGAGAGAGAGAGAGAGAGAGAGAGAAAGGAAGAGACTCTTGTACACACACAGTAAGAGGAAGAGGGTCTTATATACTTCTGTCCAGATGTGTACGCAACTGGTAGTGTTATGCAGCCTACCCACTTTACTACACACACATTGGAGCAGCATCCACTATTGCTACAATAATAGTGCTACAGTATAGCTGCACTGTACAGAATAAAGTGGGGCCTTCTCAGCTGGCTGGAGCATGTAGGATATGCAGTTCTCTGGCACCAGCTGGAAGGTTGATGACAGGATTTTCCTCCACCTTGAACCTGCTACCAGATAACCGTGCACCCTACATTGCACAGCTAGTGCAGTGCACACAAATAAAACGAAAAACACACACTGCAGGCTGTGCACAGCCACAGAGGGTGCTTGCGGTGACGCACACGCTGCAACTACAAGCAGAGGGTGTGTAAGCATGCAGAGAACTACACGAAACTTGCGCAACAGCCGCCCAGCTAGCGAACGCGCTCAACCTCCCATGGGTGCAAAGCAGCGGAACGGGTAATTGGGGAAATGCAGGTATCGATGTGCAAGGACTCGCCCTCTGTGCTGTTAGCAACGCACCTGCAGTGGGGACTGCCTTCTCGCACGCCAGGGTTGCCATTTGAAGAGACGAAGTGAGTGTCTGTTTGGTTTGCTCGAGGCCGCTGCTCTCAGTGATGGGACGTCGGGTAGCTTTGGTTCAGTTGCAAATATGTCGGTGGATGTGCTCGTCAGCAAGTCCCTCCGGAACACTGTGCCAATTGGAGTCACTCGGAGTCGCTTGTCGCACTGAGTCGATCAACTGGTCGATTCGTCGAAAGCGGCGCCCTTAAATGATACGAATTCCCCATTGCCGATAAACGGTGTGACGTAGCCTACCTTGGCTATGCATATAATGAATTGACCATGAGTAGATCAATTTCTTCTGTCGAAGTTAATCAGGCTTGACGCGCGGGCGATAGCGCTGCTGCGGAGGAAAAAAATGGAGCCAAAAAGTTGCCATGGCAACAGCGCCGTTGTGCCAAGATGGCTGAAGTGGAGGCAAGCAGTGAGTGCGCTCTTCGCAGCTTCAGAGCGCTTTTGAATGATATAGTATTTGTGTATACTGTACTGCAAATGTTAGGTTTTGTATGTTCCTACATGTGAAGTGGGTTTAGTAAATGATCACGGGTAAGGTCTCGTTGCTTAGTTTCGAACAAAGTTTCGACACTCAGTTTGCTCTGCAAACACGCTACTTTGCCTGACATCTGCGAACTAGGAAGTATTTAAAGAAGTATTTTAATATATGTTAGACAATTTATGATCCCTAGTTATTCCGAGGAGTTGCATTAACTTAATGATACATAGGTGATGTTCTGATGACGTTGTGTGTCCCCCTCTTGCTGCACTGCCAGGGCTGCAAAACACCCCACACTCTGATGGATGGAAGGGAAGGTAAATAGTAAATAGTACGTGTCTGTTCTGTTGTGTGCATGTGAGAGTGGGTGCGGTTTTGCAAGTCTGTGGACTGAACGTCACCCTCACCACCACCAGATGGATAGATGGCTCCTAGACCTCAACACTCTGTCCTACCACCAAGCCGCTTCTATTCATTATTCACATGTCAATGCATCTAAACTGTCGTCGGCATGTCTCCTTTAAAGGCTTGATCTCCCCTTGATCCATTTACCGCCCCTCTTTTCCTCCAGTCCTCTTACTTGGCCATCGCCAAATGTGTATGCAGGAACACACCTCATCCACCTGCTCGGCTACTTCTTCACGTCACTGCTCCTTCTGGGTCATGCCACATCCAACGATGAATCCCATTACACAGTACGTATGGACTGTGTGGGGATTAGTGTTGGTCTTAGGGGTGATTTTATATTGCAGACTACGTAGGTTCCCCCTTATATGGGCCTGGAGTGCTCTTAAGAGGGAATGGGCTCTTAGCCTGACAGAATGGGCTTGGACTGAGGGAATGGGCTCTTAGCCTGAGAGAATGGGCTTGGACTGAGGGAACGTGCTCTTAGCCTGAGAGAATGGGCTCTTAGCCTGAGAGAATGGGCTCTTAGCCTGAGAGAATGGGCTTGGACTGAGGGAACGTGCTCTTAGCCTGAGAGAATGGGCTTGGACTGAGGGAACGTGCTCTTAGCCTGAGAGAATGGGCTTGGACTGAGGGAATGTGCTCTTAGCCTGAGAGAATGGGCTCTTAGCCTGAGAGAATGGGCTTGGACTGAGGGAATGTGCTCTTGGACTGAGGGAATCGGATCTTAGCCTGTGGGAATGGGATCTCGGATTGAGGGAATGGGCTCTTGGACTGTGGGAATGGGCTCTTGGGCTGAGGGAGTGGGCTCTTGGACGGTGGGAATGGGCTCTTGGGCTGAGGGAGTGGGCTCTTGGACTGTGGGAATGGGCTCTTGGGCTGAGGGAGTGGGCTCTTGGACTGTGGGAATGGGCTCTTGGACTGAGGGAATGGGCTCTTGGACTGAGGGAATGGGCTCTTCTCCACATCACACCTCATCCACCTGCTCGGCTACTTTTTCACGTCACTGCTCCTTCTGGGTCATGCCACATCCAACGATGAATCCCATTACACAGTACGTATGGACTGTGTGGAATAGTATTGGTCTTAGGGGTGATTTTATATTGCAGAACTGGGTTCCCCCTTATATGGGCCTGGAGTGCTCTTAACTTGAGGGCATTGGCTCTTAGCCTGAGGGAATGGAGTCTTAGCCTGACAGAATGGGCTCTTAGCCTGTGGGAATGGGCTCTTGGACCAAGGGAATGTGCTCTTGGACCAAGGGAATGTGCTCTTGGACTGAGGGAATCGGATCTTAGCCTGTGGGAATGGGCTCTTAGCCTGAGAGAATGGGCTCTTAGCCTGAGAGAATGGGTTCTTAGCCTGTGGGAATTGGCTCTTGGATTGAGGAATGGGCTATTGGACTGTGGGAATGGACTCTTAGCCTGAGGGAATGAGCTCTTAGCCTGAGGGAATGGGGTCTTTGCCTGTGGGAATGAACAGCTTTCCAACATGTCATGTATGAAGTAATACCAGCTGAACTGGCTACTGATAAAAGAGTATCAGTAAAACCTCAGGTGATAATTATATTCATGATCAATGATAATAGTATTCATAACGTCATTAGTACTAGTTGATATTCATGATGTGATTGTGGTGAAACCTTGTACTGTACCCGGTGTGATGTGGAACACTTGGCTGAGGTGACTGCAGCTCTGTGCACGCAGCAGCTGATAGCCACCCACACTGCATTCCACTGCACTTTCCCACTGAAGGCATTTCACTTGAGGGAAGACCTGGCCATTAGGGCTAGCTGTGGACATGGAGTGTGCACTCATGTGCAACCTGGTTAGCCCTATCTGTGACCACACCTAGGCCACACGCACCACATCACAGCTCCACTGCTTGTTCTCAGCCACACTGACAGGTAAACGCTAGTGCTTGTTCACCCCTACCCTGTGACCTAGCCTGACATGCCCCAGGCTGCTTGTCTGAAGGCAAATGGAGAAGAGTCTTTCTATCCTCTGCCATCTTTCTCTCTGTGTGGGCATGTGTGCGTGCGTGCGTGTGTGTGTGTGTGTGTTGTGTGTGTGTGTGTGTGTGTGTGTGTGTGTGTGTGTGTGTGTGTGTGTGTGTGTGTGTGTGTGTGTGTGTGTGTGTGTGTGTGTGTGTGTGTGTGTGTGTGTGCGTGTGTGTGTGTGTCCCAGATGGTGCAGAAGCTAAATGAGCAGGCCAGAAGGGTGAACGGGGCTGCAGTCTGGCATTTGGAAGGGTGAAAATTACAGCTTTTGCTTGGTTGCAAGTCTAGCCATACTTGTGAACCATACACCACTGGGGAGAGTGAAGACTTGTGTAATTTTTCTCCTAGGTGTTAGCGCACTACCAGTGTTTGACGCTGATTGTGCTCACATGCTAGCCACCTAGAAATTACCAAGCGTAGAGGTGGGGAATCTTGCGGCTAAGAGTCCAGGACGGATATCCTGATGCCGTCACTCAAGGCCGTACTCCACCTCCCTCATCTCATGGGTCTTGCAAGCCCATAGATGAGTACCCAATGCACTGAGGGGGCCATGTAGATGTTGAGATCAGGCTGGTGTCCCCGCTGCCCCGTGTGTGTGTGTGTGTGTGTGTGTGTGTGTGTGTGTGTGTGTGTGTGTGTGTGTGTGTGTGTGTGTGTGTGTGTGTGTGTGTGTGTGTGTGTGTGTGTGTGTGTGTGTGTGTGTGTGTGTGTGTGTGTGTGTGTGTGTGTGTGTGTGTGTGTGTGTGTGTGTGTGTGTGTGTGTGTGTGTGTGTGTGTGTGTGTGTGTGTGTGTGTTCAGTCCACTGTCTGTTTGCTGCTCAGGAGCCGCATCGCTGTCCTGGCTACCCCCAAGATGTCCAAGGCAACTTACTGGACAGACTTCAGGTGCAGAGACAGGCAATGCAGCAGTGTGTACGAGTTAGTCCTGGGTGGTGGTGGTGGAGGTCATGTCTCTCCTCTCCCCCTGCAGCCCCAATGTGGTGTGGGGCAACCAGGACCCCATGTGGCCCGTCAGCCGAGCTGCTCTGTGTGCCGAACCAAGCAGCCGACTGCTGCAGCTGGCACAGCCAAAACGGAGCCACAGGGATGAGCAATGCTACATGTGTGTCACACGGTAGTCACATGACTGTCACATGACATGATGTAGTCACTGGGTGGCTATGGGTCATGCGCCATTAAAGGCTACAAGTTTTGTCAGTTCTGTTGTACACTCAACTCCCACCAACATCTGTTCAGCTCAGCTCATACGTGTACATCATCCATACGTATTTGTAGCGTGGAGCTGGTTTCAGGTTGCTTGTCCCATCGCAGAACAACGAAAATTTGAGCTGACCAATGAAATGCAAGCTGTACCAAAGCATCACCAAGTACGGCAAATTTGATTGGTCAGTTTGGTTCTTTGTTTTTCTGCGATTGGACAAGCAACCTAAAATCGACTGTAGTTTGGCCTGGTGGTGGAGTGAATAGAGGGTCTTTCAATTGTGTGGCAACTCGGAATGTCCTGGCATGAGGAAGTGAAGTGATGCTAGACCAAGTAGCCAGTGCTGAATTAACCTCCTCTTCCCACCCACTCCTTCCCTCTCTCGCTCCCTGTTTCCACTAGTCCTGAGTTCCAGTTCAGCTGTGGACGCACCTCCCAGATCTGGAAGGTCAAGGATGCCGGCAAGCGATCGGCCTCTGCCTCACCTCGCGTGCGTGAGCTGGCCAGACACAAGACAGTCCCTGCAGGCTACCTGGAGCACAGGTGAGAGGGAGTGGGCTCAGTGGGTGCCAACTCATAGGGGGGGTGAATGGTAGAATGAGCCCTTTTGAACGATCAACTCTATCTATACTATCAATTCTAGCAAGTCCGATAACTTTCATGATGTCACTGTGTGTGTGTGTGGTGTGTGTGTGTGGTGTGTGTGTGTGGTGTGGGGGGGCTGCAAACTGCTAGAAAGTGTGCCTGTCTGTGGGCGTCAGTGTGTCAGCATCCATGGGTGCATGGGTGTGTCTCCCACATGGGTGTGAGCGTGTGTCCCCCACATGGGTGTGAGCGTGTGTCCCCCACATGTCGTGGTGCAGACTGTTACATTGGCTTATCTGACCATGCTAACCCGTTTTTGTACTCTCTTAAGTCCTCAGATCAAATGCTAAATGCTGTCTGTTTGCCTGCAGGTCGGAGTTCCAGTTCAGCTGTGGTCGATCATCAGCCATTTGGTCTGTCAGCAGCCTTGCTCGAGGCTGTCGGCCGCGCCCACGAACCGTCTCCCTCTCAGAGCCAAAGCGGATGCATCCTGACCACCAACCAGGAAGGCCCACCATTCAGAGTATCGTCTCCAACGCAGCTAGGACCTACAGCGCCACAGACCACATAGACGTCTTGGCTGTTGCAAAGAGGAGGCCGGTGGGTCCTTTCCGAGACCCTGAGTGGGAGGTGAGCAAGGCCGCAAAGCAGGCTTCTCCATCAGACAGAGTTGGTGAACTGTCCAAAGCCAAGAAGCTTCCTGAGGGCTATGCACCATGCCGGAGTGTGCTGTGGCGAGTGGGCAGCGGGGCAAAGAACGCTGTCGCCAGCACCAGGATGGAGGGGCTGGCCAAACCCATTATTCGGGAGACCATGGACCACGTCCAGTTCAACCCGGATGCCTTCAATGTCAGCGAGACAGCCAAGAAGTACAAGGCATCGGCAAGGGTAGAGGAGTTGGCTAAGCCCCTGCAGCGAGGTGCTACATGAGCGGAGCGACCAGAACTGGAAATGTACCCTGTGCCTGTGTGCGTATTTGTATGTAACCATGTTGAATTGTGTACGTCATTGCCGTAATGAGAAAGCTCATGAGACAATAACACTAGCCTATGCCCACACGGTCCGGTGTACCCGATCAGCCGCCTCTGACTTGAAGGTTCCTGGCGGCCATTTTCCGCATGTGATTTTAATGGCGGAGTGATCGAGCGAGCCAATCATGCCTATGACAAGGAGTGAAGCGTATGGCCTTCTCGAAGTGGAAGAAGGCAAGCGATGCGGCTTTCTACTTCTTTCTCTCATGTTTTTTGTTAGATTTTACGCTGCTCGCCTTCTCGCCCTCCTTCCACCCTACAGGCGCCTCATTGGAGGAGATCCGCTCTAAATATAAAAAGCAAGCCCTTCGTTGGCACCCGGATAAGCACGGCAACAGTAGACAGGCCACCATGGTATATATATATCGAATGCAGGCACGAGCGCGAATGGGGCGGGCGCGCTCCAGTGCTGTTCTGTGATGTCCTCTGTGACTTTGTCTCTCGGCCTAGTGTGACCATGGGGGTAGAGGCTATCTGTAGCGTGGCCCCTGTCATCGAGTGTGACCTCTGTCATCTTGTGTGACCCCTGTCATCCTGTGTGACCTCTGTTATCTTGCATGGCCCCTGTCATCCTGCGTGACCCCTGTCACCTCGTGTGACCATTGTCATCCTGTGTGACCTCTGTCATATTGTGTGACCCCTGTCACCCTGTGTGTGTGCAATGTAGAAGTTCCAGGAGTTGACTGAGGCCTACAAACTGCTGACTGAGGAGGAGGAAGACCCTGAGACCTGGGCTGAGCTGTTTGCAGATCTGGTCAAACTGTTTAAGTGTGAGTGGTGCCACTGCTGCCCTGCACGCAGCAGCAGCGTGGGAGTGTGTGTGTGTGTGGTCAGCTTCACTTGGCTGCACTGCATTTTGTGCACGAGACACACCCACTTGGGGAGTAGCACTTTGTGTAAAGAGTAGCACTCAGCACATTTGATTTCTTGATGGAAGATTGTTAATAAGACATGTTCTTCAACCGTTTGTCCTCCCTTCCCTCCCCTCCCCTCCCCTCCTCTTCCTTCCCTTCCCCTCCCCTCTCCTCTCTCCCTTCCCCTCTCCTCCCCTCCCCTCCCCTCCCCTCCCCTTCCATTGCAGACGGTGGTGGCCATAGTCACTACCACAACTGCAAGGTGTGCCAGACGACACGCCCCCGAGGGTGGGACTCGGCCGACAGTGAGCCGGACAGCTATGACATTGACAAGTACTGGTACACGGATGATGAAGAGGAGGAGTTTGAGCGGGAGAGAGAGTACCGTCAGTCGGACTACCACTTTGTGGACCGCCTGCTTGGAGACATGCTGTTTAAGAACGGGGGGGTGGGGATGGCAGGCAGGGGTGAGGGAGGTGGAGGGAGGAGGGAGGAGTGAGGTCGGGAAGTGGAGGGAGGGAGGGAGGAAGGAGAGTGAGGGAGGGAGGAAGGAGGGGTGAGGGAGGTGGAGGGAGGAGGGAGGAGGGAGGTCGGGAAGTGGAGGGAGGGAGGGAGGAAGGAGAGTGAGGGAGGGAGGAAGGAGGGGTGAGGGAGGTGGAGGGAGGAGGGAGGAGGGAGGTCGGGAAGTGGAGGGAGGGAGGGAGGTGGAGGGAGGAGGGAGGAGTGAGGTCGGGAAGTGGAGGGAGGGAGGGAGGAAGGAGAGTGAGAGAGGGAGGAAGGAGGGGTGAGGGAGGGAGGAAGGAGGGGTGAGGGAGGGAGGAAGGAGGGGTGAGGGAGGGAGGAAGGAGGGGTGAGGGAGGGAGGAAGGAGGGGTGAAGAAGGAGGTGGAGGTGTTTGTTGTGTTCTTTGTTGTTACTGCAGAAAATTATGGTTTCAGTACTCGTGATAGACTAACACGAGAGGTGAGGTGTTGAGAGCTGTGTGTGTGTGTGTGTGTGTGTGTGTGTGTGTGTGTGTGTGTGTGTGTGTGTGTGTGTGTGTGTGTCTGTGTCTGTGTGTGTGTGTGTGTGTGTGTGTGTGTGTCTGTGTGTGTCTGTGTGTGTGCGTGTGTGTTGTGTGTGTGCGTGTGTGTGCGTGTGTTGTGTGCGTTGTGTGTGTGTGTGTGTGTGCGTGTGTTGTGTGTGTTGTGTGTGTGTTGTGTGTGTGTGCGTGTATGTGTGTGTTGTGTGTGTGCGTGTGTGCATGTGTGTGTATGCGCGCGTGTGTGTGTCTGTGTGTTGTGTGTGTGTGTGTGTGCGTGTGTGTGTGTGTCTGTGTGTGTGTGTGTGTGTGTGTGTGTGTGTGTGTGTGTGTGTGTGCACACGTGAGTAATGTGTATGTGTGTGCTTCTGTTTATCTGGTGGGGGTAGGAGGCTGAAAGAAATGCTGCCGAACTAATTAAGCAGGAGGAAGAGGAGAAAAAACAAGCAGAGAACAAAAAACTTAAAAACAAAAAGGTATGGGCAAAGTGCTCATCCCTTGAACCTCTGGTGTAGTGCGTATCTACCTCCGTCTCTATGCCCCTTTCTTCTTCCTGTGTAGAAGAGAGAGAAGAAGCGTGCCTCTGTGAGTGGTCTGGGCAAGCGGCGGCGCAGGGCGAGGGCAGAGGAAATGTCTTTTCTCTTTATTGAATGTAGAAAGCGAAGAAAAAGACAACTAAGCCGGACCCCGAGCCGCCTGGGGAAAAGGAACAGAGGTGCGTATATAATAGGCATTATCTGAGGCGTAGCGTGTGGTGGCCAGTTGGTCTAGAGGCATGATTCTCGCTTAGGGTGCGAGAGGTCCCGGGTTCGAGTCCCGGACTGGCCCCTTTTTTTTTCACTTTTACATTTTTTCCCTCCCAGCTTCACAATAGACGTGGAGGATAGGGATGATGATGCGGTGAGTGTACTCGGCTTAGAGTGCTCACAGAGAAGAATCTTCAATGTTTTTTGTGAATGGTGTTTGTAGGAGGACACCTCTTTGTGGGATCTGTCGAGTGCATTTGTGAAGTCATCTATAAAGGTGCCGCATGAGCTCCCTCAGCATGTGGCTTCACAGTCCACCACCGACAGTGCCAACAGCAGTGATGTCCAGGCACCACCAGAGCCGGTCGCTCACATCCCTCGCCAGGAACCTCCAAGTCCCATTATAAAACAAACCTTAGACTTTGGGCACACTGCCTTGTCCTCCCCACCTTCATATGGTGTGGTGGAAGACACCTGGAGTACCACAGTCAGTACAGAGGTGAGGAGAGGGGAGGGAAGGGGAGGGGAGAGTAGAGAGGAGGGGAGAGTGAGGGATGGGATGGGAGAGAGGAGGGGAGGAGATGGGAGAGAGGAGGGGATGGGATGGGATTGGAGAGGGGAGGGGGAGTGATGGGATGGGAGAGAGGAGGGGAGGGGATGGGAGAGGGGAGGGGATGGGATGGGATTGGAGAGGGGAGGGGGAGTGATGTATGCAGTCATACAGTCTGCTTTGGTCTAGCCTCCACAGCAGGAAGAGAGCTCAGAGGTAGATGTGAAGGAGAGTAGAAAGTTGGCAGGTGCGTGACCACTTCCTTGTGCTGCTACCGACAGTGGCTCCTTGTACGTCTTCTTGTGCCTTGCCCTCCGCTTCCTCCAGCACTCGCCAACCGGTTGGCATTGTCCCAGCAGTACGCTGATGCGGTGGCAAGGTTTAATGAAGCAATAAGCTTATATTCACAGGACCAAAGGTGTGAAGGGTGGGGAAGTGGGTGGAGCTTGCTATCTGCATTGGGTGTGTTGAGGAGTGAGACACTTCCCAATATGGAACCAATGTCTTTGTCTCCCGCACAGATACTATGGCAACAGGTCCTTCTGTTACGAACACCTTGGGAATTACGAAAAGTGAGGTGCACACACCACTGAGTGGTGGGACTTCCCCTGACTCCCCCCTCCCCCTTCTGTACGTCTAGGGCCCTCGAAGATGCCGAGATGTCATTGCGCATTTCCCCCAATTGGCCCAAAGGGCACTTCCGGAGGGGAAAGGCCCTCTTTGGCCTACAGGTACACTTACGAGGGTGCCCCTCCCATCTCACGGCATGACCCCACCCCCTTTTGCGCTTTGGTCCAGCAATACCCCCAGGCTGAGGAGGCTTACCTCCATGTGTTGGCCTTGGACAGCAGCTACGAGGACGCCAAGACCGAGCTGGAGAGGACTCGTCTGCGTTGCATCACAGTAAGTCCTCCACCCCTCACTGCACTAGCACCCCTCGCACTGCACTAGCACCCCTCACACTGCACTAACACCCCTCACACTGCACTAGCACCCCTCACACTGCACTAACACCCCTCACACTGCACTAACACCCCTCACACTGCACTAACACCCCTCACTGCACTAACACCACTCACGCTGCACTAACACCCCTCACACTGCACTAACACCCCTCACACTGCACTAACACCCCTCACACTGCACTAACACCCCTCACACTGCACTAACACCCCTCACACTGCACTAGCACCCCTCACCTGCACTAATACCTGCTCCTTCGACAGTCCCTTGGCTTCTCAGAAGCCCAGTGTGAGAAGGTCTTCCGAACTCACCACACCATACCAAGCGCCATCGACTCTCTTCTAGGTGAGCCCAAAGTGAAGTCCCAATATCCTAGAACCTAACAACTTCCCTCCCCTCCCCTCCCCTCCCCTCTCCTCCCCTCCCTCCTCCCTCCAGGTTCCTCTCCCAAAAAGTCACCTGTAAAAAGACAAGAAGAACTTGTGTTTGTCCACGGTGGAAGCAAGTCCTCCAAGCATGTTAAGTAGGCACACTCTGTCACATGCTGGTCACTGACTGGGTGCTGTGTTGTGACCCACTTCGACTAGACTAGCATGTGCTGTATGTGAGGTCGACTGCTTCTTGTGCCCTGGCCTCTTTGCTCCTCCCTCTCAGAAAACCTCCCCACCCCCCTGCCCCACCCACTTCTGCTGGCAGTGGTCCATGTAGCACTCCAGCACTGAGGTCTGTGTGGGTAGGAAACATTGGGCCCAGCATTAAAGAGAAACAGCTTCGAGATGTCTTCAGCCAGTGAGAACCACACCCCATGCACACACCCCCACCTGCACATACACCCATGCACACCCACCCACCTGCACATACACCCATGCACACCCACCCACCTGCACATACACCCATGCACACACCCCTACCTGCACATACACCCATGCACACGCCCCCACCTGCACA
Organism: Aplysina aerophoba; assembly: GCA_949841015.1. Taxonomy (NCBI): domain Eukaryota; kingdom Metazoa; phylum Porifera; class Demospongiae; order Verongiida; family Aplysinidae; genus Aplysina; species Aplysina aerophoba. Next base: position 6,459,378 of record OX465040.1, read on the forward strand.
TACACCCATGCACACCCACCCACCTGCACATACACCCATGCACACCCACCCACCTGCACATACACCCATGCACACGCCCCCACCTGCACATACACCCATGCACACACACACACCTGCACATACACCCATGCACACACACACACCTGCACATACACCCATGCACACACACACACCTGCACATACACCCATGCACACGCCCCCACCTGCACACACAATGTGCTGCTACCGTACTGTTCAGGGTTGGCAAGGTGGAGTCGCTCAAGTTGCTTCCCAAGAGACACTGCGCGTTTGTCAACTATGTCTCCGCACTGGACGCTGCCCGGGCCATTGACACTTTACAGGTTATCCACAGGTCACATGACTGTCACATGTCTGTCACATGGGCATGTGATGACTGTCACATGATTGTCACATGATTGTCACATGACTGTTTTGTGACTCTCACATACTAAGGATAAGGTACTCGCGGGGGAGGCCCTCCTGGTCCGTTACCCTGACAACCCTAAAGAAGCCTACCTGGGACCGCCAAAGAAGGACGGCTCTGGGTGAGGGACTGGTGCATCACATGGCTGTCACATGACAGTCACATGACACTGTGAATCAATACATTCGACGGTTTGATTGTGGTGGGTTGCTAGTGAGTCAGTTCAGCTGAAGTGTGTGCAGTGTGTATGGTGCAGATCACATGACAGTCACATGACAGTCGCATGACCCACACCCCACCCACAGAGTCGAGAAGCTGCATGGCCCAGTGAATGGGGACGAGTGCTACTTCTGGAGGACCACTGGCTGCAGCTACGGCCCACGGTGCTTCTACAAGCACATCCCCGGCCATGAGGGGGTGGACTTGAAGGGGTACATGGCACCCGGGAAGAAGTAGTACAGGGGTCACATGACTGTCACTTGATGTGTACCACTGACATCATTATTGGGCGGAGCTGAGCTACTGACTGACTGCTTTTGCAACAATCAACTCTTTTTGGCAATCAGGTCTTGATTAATTATGCGCTTATCATCAGGGCTTGGTACAGTGGGTGCTGCTTGAGGGGTTAATGCTCGGGGAGGGAGTTAATGCCCTTTGGTTAATGCTCGGGGAGGGAGTTGATGCCCAGTGGTTAATGCCCAGTGGTTGATGCCCAGTGGTTGATGCCCAGTGGTTGATGCCCAGTGGTTGATGCCCAGTGGTTGATGCCCAGTGGTTGATGCCCAGTGGTTGATGCCCAGTGGTTGATGCCCAGTGGTTGATGCCCAGTGGTTGATGCCCAGTGGTTGATGCCCAGTGGTTAATGCCCAGTGGTTGATGCTCGGGGGGAGTTAAAGCTCGGGGTGGTGGTTTATCTACAGCACGAAGTGGCCAAATTAAGTTCTCGGCTCTTGACCTACCTACTTATGTGGCCTAGTAGACCTCGATCCTGTTGGCCAGTGTGTCTGCAGGTGTGGTGCATTGCAGCCGTTTGCATGGGAGGGCAGTCACTGGGTGGACAGGCCGCTGTTGAGAACATAATCAACAGACCACGTGTGACAGATCAGACCACGTGTGACACGCTGCACGTGAAGATGTGTGCACCACATGGTATGCATGGCCTGCCCTGCCAGGACCATCACACAGGCACCACACTACACCACAGCACCACAGCATCCTACTCCGTTCAATCCCACCCGGCCAGCCCTGCCCTGCTCTATATACAGAAGAGCCAGCTGTTGAGCAGAATGCTATGAAGTGCTAAACATAGAATGGTTGCTATGGTACCCATTGTAGAGACACAATGCAAAGTCAAATGGCTGACGTGATATATACAAGGTTGTACACAAAACAGGTGCTCTGCTGGGTGACAAGTGACGACACAGACGTACGTACACACACAGGAATATATTACAATTACGTACAAGACAGTGGTCTGTTTGTTCTTGTTACTTGTGTGGATCCAGGAAGGTGGCGGGCGCCCACCCCTGCTCCCCGGATGACCGCTGCACCCTCCACCAGCCGTCATCACACTCCTCCAGCACACTCACCCTCTCCCCCTCCATTAGTGGCACACATCCAGGGTCACCTCCGTCGTAGTCTGCCACCGCAGTGTAGAGCTTGGAGCTCTTTCCAACCGACGGGCCCACCGGAGGTCTGGGCGGAGCTGGCTTCTTGGACACGCCCCCTGGGGGCTTCCCCGAGGATGGTGGAGGGGGCTTGGGAGGTGGCACTTTAGCCCCGCCCCTTTGTGAGGGAGTGTGTTGAGGGGATTTGGGTCTAGGGGTGGTGGATGGCCTTGTCATGGGACGGCTGGGCTTAGATCCACTTCCAGTTGTAGATTTAAAAACTGGTGTGGGTCTTGGGGGTGGTCTGGCCATTGACGCATTGCCATCTACCGCCTCCGATTGGTCTCTTCGCTTTGAAAAAATGGCCGCCAACTCTGTACTAATGTTTCCCGATGGTTCCGTTGCGTTGCTGACAGCAGTTCTGGGAGGTCTGGGAGGTAGGCCTTGAGAAGGCTGTCCAACTGTGGTTCCAGAGCTTGGGCGATGGGGAAGCTTAGGTTTGCTGCCGACAGCTGGTTTACTGGTCTGTGAGGGGGTTCCCTCTGCTTGCACTGTGTTGGGTTTGGTTGCCGGGAGTGGTGGTTTTGCCACTCTACCCTGGATAGCTATTGTGTGCTTGGGGTTAGTTCTCGAAGCACTGGGGGGTTCTCTGCGAGGGGCAGTCTCTGTTCTTGGAGTACTGGGGGGTTCTCTGCGAGGGGCAGTCTCTGTTCTTGGAGTACTGGGGGGCTCTCTGCGAGAGGCAGTCTCTGTTTTTGGAGTACTGGGGGGCTCTCTGCGAGAGGCAGTCTCTGTTTTTGGAGTACTGGGGGGGTCTCTGCGAGAGGCAGTCTCTGTTTTTGGAGCACTGGGGGGTTCTCTGCAAGAGGCAGTCTCTGTTCTGGGAGTGCTACGAGGTTCCTTACACGACACATTTTCTTGCTTAGAACTCTGACTGTTGGGATTTTCCCTCCCACTGCGGAGCATTGACCGTGCAGGCATGACCTTGTTGACCGCCGCATTCTGCTCATCATCATGGTCGTGGACGGCAGTCTTCTTCGCTGCGGCTGGTGAGTTCTCTCCTGTGATCCGCTCATTCAGAGCAGCAGCAAACCCGTTGTCCTGGTGCTGTGTGCTGGGGAGGCGTGATGGTGATTTGGGCGGGTCACATCTCTGCAGGTATGAGGAGGGGACCCACCCCTCTGTGTCTCCAAACAACACATACCACCAGCCTGAGGAATTTCGAGTGATGAGCTGGGGGAGGAGCAGGAGGAGGGGGGAGCGGGAGGAGCGGGAGGAGGGGGAGGGGAGGATGAGGAGGGGGAGGAGGGGGGGAGGGGGGAGGAGGAGGAGGGGGAGGAGGAGGAGGAGGAGGGGGAGGAGGAGGAGGAGGAGGGGGAGGAGGAGGAGGAGGAGGGGGAGGAGGAGGAGGAGGAGTACATGCTACTGTACACACAGCACATCACTTTGTACAGCACACACACACACACATACACATGTACACAGAAACACACACACACGTACACACAAACACACACACGTACACACAAACACACACATGTACACACAAACACACACACACACACACACACACACACACACACACACACACACACACACACACACACACACACACACACACACACGTACACACACACACACGTACACACACCTCCACCACGGCTCCGGCGTCAAAGCTCAGCCCATCCCCTGCTTGACACTTGAAGTCAGATATGGTACGGTAATACTCAGGAGCAAAGTCGTCAATTTCGTCGTAGAAATGCTTCACTGGAGCACCATCTGTCCCGGCCTCCTGCTGCTGTGCTGGGTTGTGGAGGGGCTTGGGGTGGGGTTTGGGGCGGGGAGGCTCCATCTTCTTACGCTGAGGGGGCGAGACAGGGGGACAAGGAAGCGGCATGTGTCCAGCTTAGTGAGGTGTCTGAGTGGTTCCCTACAGTGATGTGACACGCGGCACATACCTTGATGGAGCTCTTGCGTGGAGGGGGCAGCTTAATTGTGCTGTAGATCTCTGCAGACAAACCGGCACCAACAACTCAGGTCTGAACATTATACGTGAGAGTGCTCGTGTGAGAGTGCTCATGTAAAAGTGCTGGTGTGACAGTGCTGGTGTGATGGTGCTTGTGTGATGGTGCTAGTGTGAGGGTGCTAGTGAGAGTGCTCGTGTGAGGGCGCTAGTGTGATGATGCCTTCTAACACATATCTGGGTGCAGACACGCATTGAATATGCTCCCTAGGCAGTACGTAGTCCACACACGTCACCCACAAACACCATGTAGTCAGTTGTCAGGGGGCTGCTGCTCACCTTCGTGGGAGGACTGCTTGATGAAGGGTTGAGGTGGACGCTGGGGCTTGGACGACTTGTGGGTTGGCGAAGTTGGAGCTTTTGACAGGGATGACACATTGGCTGTTGCCATGGCAGCCGACCGGGTGACACTGGATGACCCAGTCTGCCGCAGTTTAGGTGAGGACACAGTTTGGGTCTCTAAACGACTGGATGAAGACGAGGACTCGACAGATTTTGGCTTTTGAAGCTTCTCATTCACTTTTCCCACCCGAGGCTTTGCAGTGGGCCCCTCCCCCTTGCCAGAGGCCCCACCCACTGACTGCTGCACATCCAGCACACTGGGCACCATGTATATTGCAGTGCTCTTGGAGGACTCGTCCACCTCCTGGGTGTAGCGCTGGAGGAAGATGGCTGGAGCAAACCCCACTCTGCCCCCATAGTCTACCTTCCACCAACCGTCCAGCCTCTTCTCCAGCACCTTCACTATCACACCCTTCTCGAAGGAGATCTCGTCCTGGCCTTGGGCAGCATGGGCATTGGTGGTGATGTGGTTCTCAGCTGCGGAGGGGTTGGTAGGGGTGCTTTGTGACACCAAACTCACACACCTTGTCACAGCTCACACAGACACATCCACACACACAACACTCTCACACTCAGCACCAGCTCTGCTTTGTTGGTCCTTCATGCCCTGCTACATACGCATGTAGGCAATGAGTTGCAACGCAGCCAAGCCGAGAGGGAATGTACGTACCTGAGTGCCAGAGCTCTATGCCGCCTTGATGGACTGACAGCGCATTAGACTCATCTGTTTATTGTATTGACTGTCTTAGCTAGGCCAGTGCATGCTAGTTTATTCTTATTCTCTACCTTGCATGTTGTGCAATTCCTACTTTTCTTCTTTTGGATTGCATTACATTTTAACCCATTGGCCGTGGGTTGCCCAAATGTCTAACCGTGGGCTAGTGTTTACAAACATCTTTTAGTACCTGCGTCAAGGACTTCGTTCAGTCCCTCCTCCTCCTCTCGCTCCTTGTCAATTGGTTCCAGGTAGTTGGCGGGTACCCAGCCCTCACTGAAGGTGTCGGTGCAGGTCACAAACCACCAGCCTGCATGGGAGAAGGGAGGATGGAGGGAGGGAGGAGTGAGTGAGTGAGGAGGGAGTGAGTGAGGAGGGAGGGAGTGAGGAGAGAGGGAGGAGGAAGAGAGTGAGTGGGGAGGGAGAGAGTGAGGAGTGAGGAGTGAGTTAAGAGTGAGTGAGCGAGAAATGAGTGAGTGAGGGATGGGGGAGTGAGGGAGAAATGTAGTGAGGAGGGGTGAGTAAGTGAGGAGGGAGTGAGGGAGCAAGGGAGTGAGGAGAGAAGGGAGTAGGAGAGCGTGACTGAGGTGGTAGGAAGTGAGTGAGGAAGTGATGAGTGAGGAGGGAGGAAGTGAGTGAGGGAGTGAGTGAGGAGGGAGGAAGTGAGGAGAGCGTGACTGAGGTGGGAGGAAGTGAGTGAGGAAGTGATGAGTGAGGAGGGAGGAAGTGAGTGAGGAGTGAGTGAGGAGGGAGGGAGTGTGGAGTGAGTGAGGAGTGAGTGAGTGAGGAGTGAGTGTGGAGTGAGTGAGGAGTGAGTGAGGAGTGTGGAGGGAGTGAGGAGTGAGTGAGGAGTGTGGAGGAAGTGAGGAGTGAGTGAGTGTGGAGTGAGTGAGGAAGTGATGAGTGATGAGTGAGGAGGGAGGAAGTGAGTGAGGGAGTGAGGAGGGAGGAAGTGAGGAGAGCGTGACTGAGGTGGGAGGAAGTGAGTGAGGAAGTGATGAGTGAGGAGGGAGGAAGTGAGTGAGGAGTGAGTGAGGAGTGAGTGAGTGTGGAGTGAGTGAGGAGTGAGTGAGTGAGGAGTGAGTGTGGAGTGAGTGAGGAGTGAGTAAGTGAGGAGTGAGTGAGTGTGGAGGAAGTGAGGAGTGAGTGAGTGTGGAGTGAGTGAGGAAGTGAGGAGTGAGTGAGTGAGAAGGGAAGGAGTGAGGACAGAGGAAGTGAGGAGAGATTGGTGAACAGCAGCTTAGACCAAGGCGTGCGCTGGAAGGCAGCCATCCCAATACCACAAAAGTATGTATGTAATTCTACACAAAAGAACACAATTGGAGAGAGGGAGTGAGGAACACAATTGGAGAGAGGGAGTGAGGAAGACAATTGGAGAGAGGGAGTGAGGAACACAATTGGAGAGAGGGAGTGAGGAACACAATTGGAGAGAGGGAGTGAGGAAGACAATTGGAGAGAGTGAGTGAGGAAGACAATTGGAGAGAGGGAGTGAGGAACACAATTGGAGAGAGGGAGTGAGGAACACAATTGGAGAGAGGGAGTGAGGAAGACAATTGGAGAGAGGGAGTGAGGAACACAATTGGAGAGAGGGAGTGAGGAACACAATTGGAGAGAGGGAGTGAGGAACACAATTGGAGAGAGGGAGTGAGGAAGACAATTGGAGAGAGTGAGTGAGGAAGACAATTGGAGAGAGGGAGTGAGGAAGACAATTGGAGAGAGGGAGTGAGGAAGACAATTGGAGAGAGGGAGTGAGGAACACAATTGGAGAGAGGGAGTGAGGAACACAATTGGAGAGAGGGAGTGAGGAACACAATTGGAGAGAGGGAGTGAGGAAGACAATTGGAGAGAGGGAGTGAGGAACACAATTGGAGAGAGGGAATGAGGAACACAATTGGAGAGAGGGAGTGAGGAACACAATTGGAGAGAGGGAGTGAGGAACACAATTGGAGAGAGGGAGTGAGGAAGACAATTGGAGAGAGTGAGTGAGGAACACAATTGGAGAGAGTGAGTGAGGAAGACAATTGGAGGGAGTGACATCCATAGCATCAATACACTTTGAAGCTACATGATAGCACTGATACGTATGCCTCACGACCCTCTCCCACCACCACCACGCTGGACCCACCCACGCACCACACTGGACCCACCCACCCACCACCACGCTGGACCCACCCACGCACCACACTGGACCCACCCACCCACCCACCACACTGGACCCTCTCCCACCCACCCACCGTGTTGGTTCTTCTCCACAACCTCCACAACTTGCCCCGCCTCCAAGCTACAGTGGTTGGTCTCCTGCTTGATGTAGTCGGCAACGGCCACGTACCGGTCCAGCAGCACGGGGTCACTGATGACACTGCCAACAGGCCCCTCCCCCTTCGGCTTCATCTGCTCGGGCTCCCTGGACATCAGCAAACACACAACGAATAGCCGAGTGATGTCGGTCCGTTTGTAACGCATGTCTTATGCACAGGAAGTCCCTGTTAAGCCCACTAACTTAGTGTGGAGAGGCAGTGGCTACGTCTGCACACGCACAGAACTGCACCACTACTCGCAGTGCATGCACAACCTGTGACATTGCCACACAGCCAACTCACCTGATTGGGTTCAAGTCATCCTCTGTGACTTCAAAAAAGTCCATTACAAAAGGGCTGTCAGAGATCTTCGGAGGCAGTCTAATCAATTGCTGGAAGGATGGAACAAGACTTGGCCGGTAGCGGCGGTAGGTGATAGTGGGAGTGGCCTAGCACGCTGCTCACCCTGCAGTAGTGGGAGTGGCCTAGCACGCTGCTCACCCTGCAGTAGTGGGAGTGGCCTAGTGCGCTGCTCACCCTGCAGTAGTGGGAGTGGCCTAGCACGCTGCTCACCCTGCAGTAGTGGGAGTGGCCTAGAACGCTGCTCACCCTGCAGTAGTGGGAGTGGCCTAGTGCACTGCTCACCCTGCAGTAGTGGGAGTGGCCTAGCACACTGCTCACCCTGCAGTAGTGGGAGTGGCCTAGCACGCTGCTCACCCTGCAGTAGTGGGAGTGGCCTAGTGCACTGCTCACCCTGCAGAAGTGGGAGTGGCCTAGCACGCTGCTCACCCTGCAGTAGTGGGAGTGGCCTAGTGCACTGCTCACCCTGCAGTAGTGGGAGTGGCCTAGCACACTGCTCACCCTGCAGTAGTGGGAGTGGCCTAGCACGCTGCTCACCCTGCAGTAGTGGGAGTGGCCTAGTGCACTGCTCACCCTGCAGTAGTGGGAGTGGCCTAGCACGCTGCTCACCCTGCAGTAGTGGGAGTGGCCTAGCACGCTGCTCACCCTGCAGTAGTGGGAGTGGCCTAGTGCACTGCTCACCCTGCAGTAGTGGGAGTGGCCTAGCACGCTGCTCACCCTGCAGTAGTGGGAGTGGCCTAGCACGCTGCTCACCCTGCAGTAGTGGGAGTGGCCTAGTGCACTGCTCACCCTGCAGTAGTGGGAGTGGCCTAGCACACTGCTCACCCTGCAGTAGTGGGAGTGGCCTAACACGCTGCTCACCCTGCAGTAGTGGGAGTGGCCTAGCACGCTGCTCACCCTGCAGTAGTGGGAGTGGCCTAGTGCACTGCTCACCCTGCAGTAGTGGGAGTGGCCTAGCACACTGCTCACCCTGCAGTAGTGGGAGTGGCCTAGCACACTGCTCACCCTGCAGTAGTCGTTGAGAGGCTGCTTTCTCCGCTCTGCCACCTTCCTCACGTTTGTCCTGCTAAACAGCTTTTTGCCTGAAATACAAGAACATGTTTTTGTAAACAACTTATTGCCTTATTAGGAGTACACAAACCTGCATTTGTAAACAACTTATTGCCGTATAAGGAAAATACAAACAAATGGAAAAATACCTGTGATTTACTCTTTTATTTTGTGTAACATGGGAGAGCAGCAAGGTGAAGCCTTTGATGGGTCACCCCCACATGTCACACACAAGCAGGAATGCTCATACACTCATTACAGAAGGTAGAGTGTTCACTACTTCACAAATGCCACTGCAAACCACCATAACACAAATGGGGTAGAACTTCCTGCAAAAGTTATAATTGATTCCGCTATGCACGTATGTATGCATTTAATTGCTCAATCAATTAAAATTCATTAAACAAGGCAGCCTCACGTCTCTATGACATTGCTATTGCCTTAATACGTACACACTACAGAGCTATGACATAACCCATGCGCGCAGAGGGGCGGAGCAGCTTAAGATGTCGTGATGGGCTTCACTTAACTACCTACCTACGTAGTATACTGTTACCTATACGTACGTCCATAGTAACTTCCTGCCTCCCAAGGAGAAGCAAGCGCTTGGACCAACCACACACCCTACCAAATACAGCGACTCACTCAACCTTGGCACTTCACCAATCTGCCACACACAAACACACAGACACAACAAAGAAAAGTAAGAGACACAACATTGGCACAGAACGTATCAGCTGATGTATATAAAAGGCATGCATGTGTGGCCCAAAGGATGACCTGCCTGGCTGCAGGCAGGTCATCCTTGGTGGAGCATCCGCCCTGGCTCTCTTGTGCATCCACCCACCTGGAAGGAATGGGATCATGCGCTGAGCAGGGTCCTCTTCACCCGCCTCCTCGGGAAACATCTCTAGTAGCTTACACTGAAATATGTCGTGATGGAGAAGGGAGGGAAGAGGAGGGGAGGGGTTGAGGGGAGAGGAGGGGAGAGGTTGAGGGGAGAGGAGGGGAGGGGTTGAGGGGAGAGGAGGGGAGGGGTTGAGGGGAAGGCCTTTGACACTTGCCTCGGCCTCCAATAAACTGTGTGCTGGACAGAAGTCCACTCACTTGGAACTCAAAGAAGCGGCTATAACGACGGTATATGATTGTTTTGGTGCCCTCCGACCACGTGACCTCCAACACATACACCTGAGCGAGGAAGAAGGCGACAGGTATCACCTCCACTGCTTCTCAGGCACACCACACCCACCACTCTCGGGTATTCGCCTCCCCGGAAAGCACACTACTCCCTAACCCATCCCTAGACATGACCCTCACGTAGTGTTTACTGGGGTAACGCCATTTCTCCAAGTCTTTAACGCGTACGTCCACGACAGTTTTCTTTCCTCCTGGCATTTTGCTGGCGGGGGCACGATCACAGGGCTATTGCAAAAGTTGTCCACGTGACCCCGCCCCCTAGGAGAGGAATGCAGTGTGCGCGCGATATCTCGCGTGTTACCGCACACGCAGTTCTCGTAAACCACGCCCCCGCGCGTGTTGTGTCGTCCCCGCAGTACCTGAGTGTGTGTTCCTCGGTAGCCTTCAACGCACACACTCACATACCTTTCTTCGCGTCGTTACAACGCTCTGGAAGCCCAGTGCTTTCCTCGCTGTGTCATGCGTCCCAAGGAGCAATCGACATGCAGTTGATTGGTGCTCGATTGATCGTGCTGTGTCCCAGTGCGTCGTACGGGCTCCAGTGGAAGGCAGGCTACCTGCGCGCCGCGTCCGAGCCTGTTCTGGAGTTGGTGCACCTTCTGAGACCGGACATACAGGTTCGAGGGGACGGGGAGTGAGGGCGAGGGTGTGAGAGACTTGTGCTGGAGCGTGGGTGGGCGACACACACTTCTTCGCTGAGGAAGTTTATTCAGCCATTCACATGCCATCACAAATGGTGGCTTGTTCACCAGAGGAGGATAGCTCTGCTGTTCTCCTCTGGCCGGCTGTGTGTGCGTGCATGTGTGTGTACGAAAAGGCTTGTAGCAGTACTGCAGTGAAGAGACCGCAACCCTCATCGCGGGTGGTGGAGGTGGTGGTGTTGCAGTGAAGAGACCACAACCCTCATCCCAGATGGTGGAGGTAGTGGTGTTGCAGGCGATGCTAGTGCTACTGATGTGCAGCGTGTTGCAGTCAGGAGTCACTACTGCGTGCTGTGTCTGTCCCCATTTCGGTTTCAGGTCTGTATTGAATATGATGACTCGGATTCCCAGCAGTGGGTGTGTCTCGTCAACTCCGCCTTCATCCAGGCAGTGTACATTGAGGACTGCCTTGTGTGGGCCAAGCGGATCCTCCTCCACCGTCCCGGTGGGGTGGCATGGCCAGCTCGTGCCTTCAAACTGCTAGCTGGACAGTCTGCCCATGCCGCGGGGACCATTGTCATAGAATACCTCATGGATGCTGAGCGGTCCACAGTCCCCGTTGCCCAGATTAAGGAGCTGACGGTGAGGGTGGGGTGTGAGTGAGAGGTGAGGTGACAGTGAGGGAAGGAGCAGTGGGGTGTGAGTGAGGGGCGAAGGAAGGAGCAGTGGGGTGTGAGTGAGGGGCGAAGGAAGGAGTGGTGGGGTGTGAGTGAGGGGTGAGGGAAGGAGCGTTGGGGCGTGAGTGAGGGGTGAGGGAAGGAGCAGTGGGGTGTGAGTGAAGGGTGAGGGAAGGAGTGGTGGGGTGTGAGTGAGGGGTGAGGGAAGGAGCGTTGGGGCGTGAGTGAGGGGTGAGGGAAGGAGCAGTGGGGTGTGAGTGAGGGGTGAGGGAAGGAGCAGTGGGGTGTGAGTGAAGGGTGAGGGAAGGAGCGGTGGGGTGAATGAGGGGTGAGGTGGCAGTGAAGGAAGGAGCGGTGAGGGGACGTAGATGTGAGGTTCCAGCATGTGTGCAAGCAAGTGTTGGTACAGTAATCTTGGCTCCGAGCTCAGTGCATAGCAGGACGCTCTTCATAGGACAAGTCACTGATTGCGAGGGCTTCTTCAACTCGCACAAAGTTATGTCAATCCGACAGAGGCCCCTCGTCTGAAATGCCCTCTTTTATTGAGTTTTGATCCTGCTGTGTTTTAATGCCATACTTGTAACCAAGGGCAGCTAGATACAGAGCAGGTATGAGCTTCTGTAGTAGGTTTGTGGCGTTTGGGGTTTAGCTTAGGTTGAGAAGGGGAGGGGGGGGGGGGGCACGGCGTGAGGTGAGCTGGTGGTGTGTGGTTTAAAGCTAACCTGTTCCTGACTTAATTATCTCAGTTGAAAGTGAGGATGGGATGTGGAGATGACGTTTTCATCAGTAACCAATTCTTTCATCAGTGTGTATATATATACATGTGGTGATGTTTTGAAACACACTCATGAATTGCAGTTATAAGGCTTGCAGTGTACGTATTATAAATGTACTGCACTCACCCATCACCTGTCTTTGCTCATCACCCATCACCTGTCTTCGCTCATCACCCATCACCTGTCTTCGCTCATCACCCATCACCTGTCTTCGCTCATCACCCATCACCTGTCTTCGCTCATCACCCATCACCTGTCTTCGCTCATCACCCATCACCTGTCTTCGCTCATCACCCATCACCTGTCTTCATTCATCACCCATCACCTGTCTTCGCTCATCACCCATCACCTGTCTTCGCTCATCACCCATCACCTGTCTTCGCTCATCACCCATCACCTGTCCTCGCTCATCACCCATCACCTGTCTTTGCTCATCACCCATCACCTGTCTTCGCTCATCACCCATCACCTGTCTTCGCTCATCACCCATCACCTGTCCTCGCTCATCACCCATCACCTGTTGTAGAGGATTGTGAACTCTTGCCCTGGGGCAAAGTGTGAAGTGCAGAGTATGTGTATGCCGCCTTTGACAGCCTGAATGCCTGTGGTGACACTTCTGGGAAGCCTAACAAAAAGAAAACACATAATATATAGCACACTGGAAGGAAATGATGAGTAGAACAGTGTAAACTGCTACATGGTCTATATATACGTATATGTATATAATTAGTATATATACACCCCATTACCATGGCAATCGTAGGTTGAGAAATCTCTTATCAGCTAAGAGCCCAGAGCTTTTAAGTTGACCTGTACGACATTGTCAATATTGCCCTCGGGCCTTGTGCTGTGTTTAGGCACACTAAGCGCACTATAATATTACATATGTATGAGTGTGGAGGTGGGTATTGGACAAGAGGATCTGCAAATAGCCGGTGTGTTACCTCACTCACCTAACTCCTTATCACCTCACCTAACTCCTAACACCTCACTCACCTACCTTCTATCACCTCACTCACCTACCTTCTATCACCTCACTCACCTACCTTCTATCACCTCACTCACCTACCTTCTATCACCTCACTCACCTACCTTCTATCACCTCACTCACCTAACTCCTATCACCTCACTCACCTACCTTCTATCACCTCACTCACCTAACTCCTATCTCCTCACTCACCTACTTTGTGTCACCACTTAGTATGCCATAATGACTGTAGGGTAGAGTGCCTTCTACAGTTTGTTCTTGAGGTGGGCCTGCAGACAGTCCGGCTCTGTTCACCTGGACAACCCATCTTTTTGTGAACTCTCAGCCCCTCGAGATGGGAGAACAAAAAGTGACTGTGTGTATTGTGTGTGTGTGTGCATGCATGTGCTGGCTATATAGAGTGCAATCACAATAGCTGCTCTTCTTGAGGTGTGCCTTCAGACAGCTACCCAGTCAACTGCATTCCCGGCCACGTTCACGTGGACAGTCCATCCCATCGTGAACTCACGCACGCCCCTTGAGAGGTGGAGAATCCCGCCAAACTTGCCATTTGAAGCTACTCAGTCGGTGCAAACGGTGGCCATGTTGGTAACGACTAATAAAAAGTTGCAGGAAGACGTGCGAAAGAAATATATAAGCAGACAAATTCGCCGTATTCTTCATAAGTGTGGGGCTCAATCAGGCTCACCCAAAATACTCCAGCGAAGAGCCACTTTTCTTCCGTCAGTGTGATTAGCATCTTTTCAGAGGCTACGTACGTATGTACTCCTAGTCTTAACTCTCTAGTCTAGCTCCCTAACCCTAACCCTAACCCTAACCCTAACCCTAACCTAAGGTAGACCACCTTTTTTAGTAGACTAACACCACTGATTGCAGTCGTACAGATGTAGTGCAGTGTGAGCATGGTATTTCACACCCCAATGTGATGTCTCCCGTGGTCCTGCTTCTTCACACTTGGTTCAGTTTGACTGTATGCAGGCTGCCTGTCCACATGTGCATGTGTCACCTGTCACCTCTTGTAGTTCCTGCAACGCCACTCTTTCTTCAGCTGTCAATGTCCATAATCTGTCACCTCCTCCGGCCAGTGCCTGCCACTCACTTGCCTGCCTGCTGCTACCCAACACACAACTGGAGTGTTGTCTGTTCGCACCTCACCTCCCACACACAGTGAAGAGTTCTCCTGTAGCCAATGCATGCTTCACTTGTGGAGTGCATGCCTTCCCAGGTGATCATCTTTCATGCTTTGCTGAGCAGCCACTTTCCACTCTTAAGTTGTTGGCTCGCTTCCCTGGCGTGGCTGTACGTATGTGGTGTGGTAGGCGTAGCCTGAAACACACTGCAGCCAGCGAACTGTGTAACAGCTGCTGAGTGTGTTCAGCTACGCGCAATGTGTCATGTAAATGTGTGTGAAGGGGAGACAGGGGGTTCCAGGCACTGCTTTGTCTGTGTGGGAGGAAGGGGCGGGTGAACAGCTGTGCCATGCCATCTCACTACCTCTCTCTCTCTTGTCTCCTCCAGATGTCATCTGCGAAGGAGCCACTTGCTGGGCATCCACAGCTTCTGAAGTGCCTTGAGCAGATTGAGGAGGAGAGAATGTTCAACGAGCTGTTGGCCAATGGTGAGTTGGTGTGGAGGTTGTACGTACGTACATACGCAGGTGGTTGCCAGAGTCCATGTGTGGAAAAGTAGTGCATGCACGCAACACCTGATGGGTGGGTGTGTCCCCAGTGTGTACCCCTGATGGGTGTGTGTCTCCAGTGTGTACCCCTGATGGGTGTGTGTGTCCCCAGTGTGTACCCCTGATGGGTGTGTGTGTCCCCAGTGTGTACCCCTGATGGGGGTGTGTCCCCAGTGTGTACCCCTGATGGGTGTGTGTGTCCCCAGTGTGTACCCCTGATGGATGGGTGTGTCCCCAGTGTGTACCCCTGATGGGGGTGTGTCCCCAGTGTGTACCCCTGATGGGGGTGTGTCCCCAGTGTGTACCCCTGATGGATGTGTGTCCCCAGTGTGTACCCCTGATGGGTGTGTGTCCCCAGTGTGTACCCCTGATGGATGTGTGTCCCCAGTGTGTACCCCTGATGGGTGTGTGTGTCCCCAGTGTGTACCCCTGATGGATGGGTGTGTCCCCAGTGTGTACCCCTGATGGGTGTGTGTGTCCCCAGTGTGTACCCCTGATGGGTGTGTGTGTCCCCAGTGTGTACCCCTGATGGGTGTGTGTGTCCCCAGTGTGTACCCCTGATGGGTGTGGTGTGTTTGCAGGTGAGGTGTCGCTGGTGGGACAGGAAGTGGAGGTGTTTCGCTGCTACACCCGACCATGGTTCTCTGCCGTTGTCTCTGACCACAACCTCATCACTGGCGCTCTGACCATCATGGACGCCAATGTCCTCATGCCCTACACACTAGAGAGGAGCAAGGTGCAGATCAGACTGCCCCAAGGAGTCAAGGGTGAGAGGGAGAGGAGAGAGGGAGGGCGTGGAGGGGAGGGCATGGAGGGGAGGGCGTGGAGGGGAGGGCCTGGAGGGGAGGCATGGAGGGGAGGGCCTGGAGGGGAGGGCGTGGAGGGGAGGGCCTGGAGGGGAGGCATGGAGGGGAGGGCCTGGAGGGGAGGCCATGGAGGGGAGGGCCTGGAGGGGAGAGCATGGAGGGGAGGGCCTGGAGGGGAGGCCATGGAGGGGAGGGCCTGGAGGGGAGAGCATGGAGGGGAGGGCATGGAGGGGAGGGCGTGTAGGGGAGGGTGTGAAGAAGAGGGTTGTTCAACAGCAGAAGTTAAGCTTTGCTGATGTGTTCAAGTGTTCAGGGCTATGCATACGCATACGTATGTCTTTGTGATAACTGGTGAATAGGTCTTGATGAGCAATACGAAGCGGAATTAATCCATCAATGGTAACTGATTGTTTTGCACGCAGTTGACAAAGGCCTACGTGGCTGAAATGTCCTACAATCAGTTGCTATTGATTGATTGATTCTCCCACATACGTATGTACATATACTTGTCTGTCCCCCCTCTTCCCCCCTCCCCCCTTCAGTGGCTGATCTGCATGCGGGGGTTACCCCTTTGTCATCGGCCAGTCGGAAGCCATCTTCCAGGAGGTCGTCCCTCAGTGCCCCGCCCCCAGTTCAAGTCTCACCCGTGATGGGAGACCCTACCAATCAACTGGGGGCGTGGTCATCCCCAGAACAGCCTATGATGCGACCACCACGCCCCACCCAACCCCTGGGAAAGTTCCAGAGTCTGGGCAACCTGCACTCCCTCACCAAGCTCCCGCCACACCAGCCCACCTTCCGCCCCCCCAACCCTGCCCCCCCTGCGGTGGAGCCTGGTGGCCTGCATCCCGACAAACGAACAGCCTCTCTCTGCAACATTCGAATGGTGGACCGCCTTACCACACCCGTCCCGCCTGCACGCTATGCATTGCAGCACCCCGCCATGGCTCCACCCAGCAGTAACGATGGAGTCTTACTCTCTACCGAGGGTTCACTGTCAGGTTCACTGATTCGCAGTGCGTCCCAGCCGAGCCTGGCTGGCACTCGCAAGCAGCGCTCATTTGATCTGGACCACATTGTGTCAGTCATCTCCCGTGACCCTAGCGTTAGCGACCTCAACAGCGTGGACGAGATGGCTGTGGCAGACCCTGCCCTCTTTTTGAAACCAGAGGACAACTTCCTGGGGGAGGAACTGCAGGGGATGGTGGGGGACCCGGGAGGAGGGGAGTCCTTCCAGAAGAAGGCTCTGGCAGCCAAGAGCATGCCGTCTTTGAACCGACCAATGGGAGGGCAGTATTCAGTCCTGGAGAACTTCCTCATGAGTCCACCTGGGCAGGTGTGGTGTGGGTTGGCCTGTGTGGTGTGTGTGTGGGGCTGTGTGGTGTGTGGGTGGGGCTGTGTGGTGTGTGGGTTGGTACGTTGGTGGCACATGTAGGCTTTGGATTGGTGTTGTGTGTGTGTGCTTTGCCATGTGTGTACGTATGTGTGTTGGTGCATGTGCTGTGTTGATGACCCCTCCCCTCTCCCCCCCTCCCCTCCCCTTCCCTCCCCTCCCCTCCCCCTCCCCTCCCCTCTCCTCCCCTCCACTTGCCTCTCCTCCCCTCCCCTCCCCTCCCCTCCTGATACAGACCGGTCGAGACATGACCATGTTGGCACCTGACCCCCAACCCTTGTCCAGTCTGAGGGAGTTTCGTAGTGAGATGAACCTTGCTAGGATGACCAACTTTGACCCCGGTGAGTAGGCGGGGCCACAATAGTTGAGCAGGGCATACATATATAGCTAGCATAGGAGTGGGCGTGGCTAGCATGGGAGTGGGCGTGGCTAGCATGGGAGTGGGCGTGGCTAGCATGGGAGTGGGTGTGGCTAGCATGGGAGTGGGCGTGGATAGCATGGGAGTGAGTGTGGCTAGCATGGGAGTGGGCGTGGCTAGCATGGGAGTGGGCGTGGCTAGCGTGGGAGTGGGCGTGGATAGCATGGGAGTGGGCGTGGCTAGCATGGGATGTGGATGCCATTGGTGGGCAGAAGTGTCTGTGTGGTGGTGGAATGTTAGTCAGTCTTGTTGAATGCTATGCAGACTTCTCAAGTTTCTACTCGGAGCGAGGGGGATTCCCGCACAGCCAAAGCATGACATCGCTTATTTCTGAGGTGTGTTGTGCGCACTGTGTTTTGTGATGGGTTTGTCTGTGTGTCTGTGTGGAGAGGTGGATGAGCCTGTGTGTGTGTCTGTGTGTCTGTGTGGAGAGGTGGATGAGCCTGTGTGTGTGTCTGTGTGTCTGTGTGGAGAGGTGGATGAGCCTGTGTGTGTGTCTGTGTGTGTGTGTGTCTGTGTGGAGAGGTGAATGTGTCTGTGTGTCTGTGTGGAGAGGTGGATGAGCCTGTGTGTGTGTCTGTGTGTCTGTGTGTCTGTGTGGAGAGGTGGATGAGCCTGTGTGTGTGTCTGTGTGTCTGTGTGTCTGTGTGGAGAGGTGAATGTGTCTGTGTGTCTGTGTGGTGAGGTGGATGAGCCTGTGTGTCTGTGTGTGTATCTGTGTGTCTGTGTGGAGAGGTGAATGTGTCTGTGTGGTGAGGTGGATGAGCCTGTGTGTCTCTGTGTGTATCTGTGTGTCTGTGTGTCTGTGTGGAGGGGTGGATGTGTCTGTGTGTTTGTGTGGAGAGGTGGATGAGCCTGTGTGTGTGTCTGTGTGTCTGTGTGTCTGTGTGGAGAGGTGAATGTGTCTGTGTGTCTGTGTGGTGAGGTGGATGAGCCTGTGTGTCTCTGTGTGTATCTGTGTGTCTGTGTGTCTGTGTGGAGGGGTGGATGTGTCTGTGTGTTTGTGTGGAGAGGTGGATGTGCCTGTGTGTCTGTGTGTGTGTCTGTATGGAGGTGTGTGTGTGTCTGTGTGTGTGCATGTCTGTGTGCAGGGGTGGAAGTCTTTGTCTGTCTGTTGCTTGCAGGAGATGTATTCTGACAGTGATGACAGCTTGCATGACGAGCGGGTGACTAGGAATGGTGAATTGAGTGGGAAGAGGAATCTGTCGGGCAGGGAGGCTGGTTCTCGAAGTAAGCGTGGGCGTGGTCGACCCCGCCTCACTGAAGATGAGAAGCAGAGAAGAAAAGAACTAAGGGATCTTGGTCTCCTGAGGAAGAACAAGAAAAGGCGGACCCGGGAAGGTGGGTGGGAGGGCTAGGGAGGTGGGTGGGAGGGGCAGAGATGTTGATGGTTGAGGCAAGCAAGGCGAAGAGCGAGCGAGGTCTGCACATGTTCCACCTGTCACGCCAATGACGCTGCAGAGCTGGACCGTGACCGTTTGGAGCGGCAGCAGCACCCGAAGCAGCGGGGGAGGAAGAAAGGGTGCAAGCGTGGGACTCTGAAGGACATCAGTGGTAACCTGGTCAGCTTGGTGGACCTGCAGAAGGGGGATGAGATGCTGCAGGTGGGCAGGGAGTGTGGCGGGAGTGTGGGGAGTGGAGGGGGAGGGCAAGAGTAAAGTGGGAGGGTGGGGAGGGGAAGTGACTATCTTGCTTGTTATTGATATGACGGATTTGATGCTATACTCTATCCTGTCTGCTCTGTGTGCTGTCCCCTCCTCTCCTCAGATTGCCCCCTGCAGTTCGTTTGTTGGTGTCGGCCCATGCCAGGAGTGCTGGCCCAACAAGACCGTGTCTCACCAGAGCTGTCGATTTGTGGAGTACCGCCGTCTGCGTGTGGCAGAGATACTGGAGGAGAGTGTGCGCTGGGAGGTGGTGGGCTTTGCCAGCGAGGATGACGTGAAGCTGGAGCACCTGGCTCCGTGGATCCCCCTCAAGACAGGTGGGTGGGGAATGGATACTGGAGGGCGTGTTGATTTGGGTGGGGGATTGATGTGATGGAAGTGGGAGTGGACTTGATGTGATGGAAGTGGGAGTGGAATTGATGTGGTGGAAGTGGGTCAGGACCTGCTGACATGGGAGTTGGTCTGTGCAATATGGGAGTAGGGACCTGCTGACTTGGGAATGGGTCTGTGCTCTCTGCAGGGTTCAGTGGGATGGACGAGGAGAGTGCCCTGGTGATCCTGAGGTACATGGCCCAGGAGTTTCTTGCTCTGGTGGAACGCGAGAGGGTCATGCACCTCACAGGGCAAGGTGGGATGGGAAGGGGGAACCCCTTTGATGACATCATGACATCATGACAGTTGGACTCCACTGTTGTGCCAGTGTAGTTTCTGTCACTGATTGTCACTGACGATGTCTTGTGACATGCAGGGATGCTTGACAAGCAGAGTTGGAAGCGTGCAGTGGGTGGGGTGCGTGAGATGTGTGACTCCTGCTACACCACGCTCTTCAACCACCACTACGTCTGCAACAGCTGTGGCTTTGCCGTCTGCATTGACTGCCGAGAGGAATGCTCAGACAATGCCACATGTGAGTCACCAAGTGTGGTCAAGCTGACACACACACACTTGTGATGGTCCTCCCCTCCCCTCTCTCCCCTTTCCCTCCCCTCCCCTCCCCTCCCCTCCCCTTTCCCCCTCCCCCTCTAGCTCCAGGTGGGGTAGACCCTTCTCCTTCGTCTGCAGTGCAGGAGGCGTGGTCCAAGTGTGTCACATCAGGAGGACAGCCGCACCACCCACACCAACTCACACTAGCACACATTATACCAAAGAACAGTGAGTGTGTGTGTGTGTGTGTGTGTGTGTGCGTGTGTGTGTGCGTGTGTGTGTGTGTGTGTGTGTGCGCGCGCCTGTGTGCGTATGCATGTACGTATGTAGTTTGCATGTGTCTGCCTTGTGTCAGCGTGCTGCCTCCCTCCACTTAGACCTGTGGGAGCTGGCAGGATCCATGATGCAGCTCTGTCAAATATACAAAGTCCCACTCCAAATTCCAGCTGTACTGTCTGATTTGGTTCCCACCAGCAATGGGAGTGAAAATGCCCACATCCTGCCCAACCCCTTAGCCTATCCAAGTGACTTCAGTGCTGCTCCCCCGCTCGACTTCCGCCATCCTCAGGCTTTTGATGCAGCCTGTGACATGCACACGGCACCTCACGCGCTGCTCTGTGACGGCTCCATGTTGCAGCTCCTCAACCCCACACACCCGGACAACATCAAGGCCTTCAACTCGAGGTGGATTAAGGGAGAGGTGAGGTCTTGTGACATGTGGCATGTGATCTTTGCATGTCATGTGACTTTGGCCCCACCCCCAGCCTGTGATGATATCCAACGTGCAAGACTGCCTGTCCCAACATCTGTGGATGCCTCAGGCATTTAGTCGGGACTTTGGTAAGGGGGGGAGTGGAGGGTGGGGTGGGGAGGGGTGATAGTGGAGGGTGGGGTGGGGAGGGGTGATAGTGGAGGGTGGGGTGGGGAGGGGTGATAGTGGAGGGTGGGGTGGGGAGGGGTGATAGTGGAGGGTGGGGCGGGGAGGGGTGATAGTGGAGGGTGGGGCGGGGAGGGGTGATAGTGGAGGGTGGGGCGGGGAAGGGTGATAGTGGAGGGTGGGGCGGGGAGGGGTGATAGTGGAGGGTGGGGCGGGGAGGGGTGATAGTGGAGGGTGGGGCGGGGAGGGGTGATAGTGGAGGGTGGGGCGGGGAGGGGTGATAGTGGAGGGTGGGGCGGGGAGGGGTGATAGTGGAGGGTGGGGCGGGGAGGGGTGATAGTGGAAGGTGGGGTGGGGAGGGGTGATAGTGGAGGGTGGGGCGGGGTGAGAAGGGAATGAGGGAAGTGTGGGTGGATGCATAGTGAGGTGTGTGTGTACGTGCATGTGTGTGTCAATGTGCGGTATGAAATAGTAAGGTGGGAGAGGAAGATATTGAGGGGAGGGGATGTGTGGAGTGAGTGTGTGAGGGGTTGCAAGAGGTCCCAGTGATCCTCCCCTCCCTCTTCTTCTCCCTCCCCCCTCCCTCTGGCCGCCAGGCTCTGAACTAGTGGACCTGGTCGACTGCAGGAGTGGCCTCATCCTGCCTAACATCCCTGCCAAGCAGTTCTGGGTGGGCTTTGAGGACGTCCGGCACCGCCTGGCGGACCATGCCACAGAGGAACCCATGCTGCTCAAACTCAAGGACTGGCCTCCGTCGGAGGACTTCAGCGAAAAGTTGCCACGGCGATACGAGGACTTCATGCAAACGCTCCCTCTAGGGGAGTATGCTCGGCGCGACGGAAAACTAAACACAGCCTCAAGGTGGGGGATGGTCGGGAGGGGAGGGGAGGGGAGGGGAGGGGAGGGGAGGAGAGGGTAAGGCGGTTGTTGGCATGGTGGTTGGTTAGTGTGTGGTCTCTGTTCCTGCTTCAGTTTACCTTCCTACTTTGTGAAGCCGGACCTGGGACCCAAGTTGTACATTGCATATGGTGAGACTATGCGTGCGTGCGTACGTACAACCCTTGCAACTGCTCCCACACAGTGTCTCAGACTGCTGTGCTATACCACTCTCTCCTCCCCTCCCCTCCCCTCCCTCCCCTCCCCCTCATCTCCTCCCCTCCCCTCCTCTCCCTCCCTCCCCCTCCTCTCTCCTCCCCTCCCCTCCCCTCTCCTCCCTCCCCTTCCCTCTCCTCCCTCCCCTCCCCCTCCTCTCTCCTCCCCTCCCCTCTCCCCAGGTGCTCCATACTACCCCAACCTCGGCACCACCAACCTCCATCTTGACATGTCCGATGCTGTCAATGTGATGGTCTATGCCAGCTGTGCAGAGACCATCATGTGTGAGGCAGAAGGTGAGTAATGGTATTCATAGGCAAGTGTAATGACATTGATAGCAGACTGCATGCGCCTCTATGGTAGAGTGCATTGGTATGTGATGGTCCTAGTTGCTGTATGTTACGTCCCTGGCAGTGGGTGTCACCCGATGTAGTTCACAATTAGGTCACACTAGTCTTATCATGCCCCCTACCACTCTCCCCTCCCCCTCCCACTCTCCCTCCCACTCTCCCCTCCCCCTCCCACTCTCCCTCCCACTCTCCCCTCCCCCTCCCAATCTCCCTCCCACTCTCCCCTCCCCCTCCCACTCTCCCTCCCCCTCCTCCCTCCCCTTCCCCTGACAGAAGAGCGAATACTCGATGTGGTGCGTGAGGAGTGCTGTCCGGCCACGTTGGAGCGTGTCGCCCACAGTGCCCTCAAGGTGGGGGCCCTCTGGCACATCTACCCACCGTCACAGACCGACACCATCAGAGAGTTCATAAAGAAGGTGGGTGGGTAGGACGGGGGGGTTGTGGAGTCAGCGGTGACATCGTCACCACCACCGTCACCACCACCGTCACCACCACCGTCACCACCACCGTCACCATTGTCACTATCGCTACAGGTGCAGCAAGAGCAAGGCATTGTGAGTCAGCCATGCTCTGATCCAATCCATGACCAGGTACACACACACACACACGCACACACACACACACACACACACACACACACACGCACACACACACACACACGCACACACACACACACACACACACACGCACACACACACACATGTGGACCACGCCCCTCCCCTGCAGCGTGTATACCTCAACATGGAGCTGCGCCAGCGTCTTGAAAGGGAGTACGGGGTGCGTGGATGGAGTATTGCACAATGCATTGGTGATGCAATCTTCATACCTGCGGGAGCACCTCACCAGGTGGGCGGGGCAGGGGCGGGGCAGGGGTGCTACTTGCGCAAGTAGAATGGTTTGTTGGGCAACGTGTTCCAGTGTCATTGTTTGCCATGTGTGTACATGCGTACATCTGTGTGTGTGTGCGTGTGTGTGTAGGTGCGTAACCTCTGCAGCTGCATCAAGGTTGCCGAGGACTTTGTGTCGCCACAGCACATTAGGGAGTGCTTAAAACTAACGGAGGAGTTTCGACATCTCTCAGACCACCACAACAATCACGAGGACAAACTGCAAGTGGGTGTGGAGATAACTATTTCTATTCTTTGTGTGTGAGGGGTGGTGTAGGTCTATATTGTATCTTTGTTGTGTACTCTACCCCTCTCCTCTTCCTTCTCCCCTCCCATCCCCCATCCTTCTCCCCTCCCTTCCCCTCTTCTCCCCCATCGTTCTCCCCTCCCCTCCCATCCCCCATCCTTCTCCCCTCCCTTCCCCTCTTCTCCCCCATCGTTCTCCCCTCCCCTCCCCCATCCTTCTCCCCTCCCTTCCCCTCTTCTCCCCCATCGTTCTCCCCTCCCCTCCCATCCCCCATCCTTCTCCCCTCCCTTCCCCTCTTCTCCCCCATCGTTCTCCCCTCCCCTCCCCTCCCCCATCCTTCTCCCCTCCCTTCCCCTCTTCTCCCCCATCGTTCTCCCCTCCCCTCCCATCCCCCATCCTTCTCCCCTCCCCTCCCATCCCCCATCCTTCTCCCCTCCCTTCCCCTCTTCTCCCCCATCCTTCTCCCCTCCCTTCCCCTCTTCTCCCCCATCGTTCTCCCCTCCCCTCCCATCCCCCATCCTTCTCCCCTCCCTTCCCCTCTTCTCCCCCATCGTTCTCCCCTCCCCTCCCATCCCCCATCCTTCTCCCCTCCCTTCCCCTCTTCTCCCCCATCGTTCTCCCCTCCCCTCCCCCCAGGTCAAGAACATCATGTACCATGTGCTGAAGGATGCAGTGGGTGTGTTGCAGCCAAGCACAAGCAAGGCAGTGAGCAAGTAGCGCCCCGCCCCTCAGACACGACACGCCCACTGGCCTTTCAAGTATCAAACAATGTAGTGGATGTATCAACTGATTTGTTTGTTTGTTTGTATGTTATTTTTAGTCATTATGTGTCAGATGATGTCAGAACTCCCCACCTCAGTCTCAGTGAGTGGGCCTCGCTGCTCTCACACATCACACGTAAACCCAACACCAGCCAGATATATACTTGTGGTATATATAATATATATATTAAAATCTAACTGTAATATTTGGACAAATGTTCGATTAAAGCCAAGTCCATTGTGTGCCAGTGTGTGGTGTGTGATGGAAAGAAGAGAAGCAGCGCTTACATGCACTGATCAACTGACGAGAGTAGGCCGACGCACAGTGGCAACCTGTGCACATGGAGTCTGCTGGGTCACCCACCATGGAACACCGTACGCTCCCACATAGTAAATTTGCCTCAGATGACACTTCATGCGTATGTAGCTACATAGCTATACGGACTAAGGAAATTTAACGTAAACTCATGCTCGGCAGCGTGTGTACAGAAATAGAAGAATCACCCGTCCAATTGGCACACGATTAGGTGGCTTAAACAGTGTTCTTGTCGGTCATAGATGGCACGTCTGTCTATAATTATGCTCAAGCTTGTTTCGTTCCCATCACATTCGGAAATTACTTTCCGCCGCCATTTTGATAGCGAAGTGGCAGGATAGAATGAGCCCCTTCCCCCACGTGCCAGCGACGATTGCGCAATACACCTTCAACTTAGCCAGCCCTCCGGCTAGGCCATAGTCTCGTACCCAGCCCCACTTCCGGCCGCCATTTTATAAGGCACGGAAGGTGGGTCTGGGGACTATGTGCAGTTTTCTTGGCGGAGTCCAGGCGATCCCCTGCCTCCAATCAGATTGCAGATACGTGAATAATAATGAGCAAATCACATGTCGGTCACATGCGCGTGCGTTGGGTGCGAACGACGGAGATGGATCTTCCTTTGGGTCAAGCTAACGGTCGAGCCATTGCGCATACAGAGTCATCGCTAGGGATACGAATCGAATGGTTGGGTAAAAATTGTCCTTGTCCTAACTGTCAAAGGATAGTACTCAGAGCTCGAAAATGATCCTTTCAGCTTAGAAATGGATTGACTTAGCGCTTCAAGCCGCTTTGAGCCGGTGTCCAGATCTTGAAAGCACCGTCGGGAAGCGTACGCAGTTTGCGTACTCACTGTCAACTGGTGCCACAATGCAGGCCAAACCGTCCTCACGAAGCTTCCAACTATGCTACCACCGCGCAGAAGGGAAGATAGATTGCGTCTTCTTGTCTCCGTATCGCTAGGAGGCTGTGCACAGAAGGAGCATCGCGATAGCATTGGGCTGCCATATAAACACGATATGGAAGCATGTGCCCATCACGTGATATTGCGCAATCACCGCCAAGGATTATGTACATAGTCCCCAGACCCTACCTTCCGCGTCGTCAGCCATGTTTGCGGAAGTTGGGGCTGGGTACGAGACTAGCTAGGCCAGTGCTGGTCACGTGTGAGCGAGAGGCGCTGAAGCGTTATGGCGTCGGAGAGCAGCTGCAGCCGGTTCTTTGAGGTACCTGTGGCGCCGCCCATCCGCGTCTTCAACCTCAGGCAGCAGTGTGTGGTGGACACCAGCCCCAACAAAGTGGACCTCACCATCGGAGGTGCGTACGTGCCCCACTCCTCACGCACGCACACAGACTCACCTCGTCACTTGGCCCGTCTGCTAGATCGACGAATACGAGCAGCGCATAATGCTTGTGTGTGTGTGTGTGTGTGTGTGTGTGTGTGTGTGTGTGTGTGTGTGTGTGTGTGTGTGTGTGTGTGTGTGTGTGTGTGTGTGTGTGTGTGTGTGTGTGTGTGTGTGTGTGTGTGTGTGTGTGTGTGTGTGTGTGTGTGTGTGTGTGTGTGAGAGTGTGTGTGTGCATGCGTACATGCGTGCGTGCGTGTCTGAGCCAACCCTTGCCCCCCCCCCCCCCCCCCCCCCCAGCCTATCGCACCGAGGAGGGCAAACCGTGGGTCCTGCCAGTGGTGCGTGAGGTGGAGCAGCGAATGGCAGCAGACGAGACCTTGGACAAGGAGTACCTTCTTCAGGATGGGATGGCTGCCCTGTGGGAGGCGGCTGTACGTTTGGTGCTGGGATCAGGCAGCAGGGCCCTTGTGCAGAACAGGGTGAGGGGAAGGGAGGGGAGGGGAGGGAAGGGGAGGGATTTCTTTGGTACTTCCTCGAGTTGCAGTCTCATAACTCGTGCGGAGTCTGGTCTGGTCTGCTGTCTTCACTGCTGCGTCTGTGCACGGTGTGGGGTGGTCTGCTGTCTTCACTGCTGCGTCTGTGCACGGTGTGGGGTGGTCTGCTGTCTTCACTGCTGCGTCTGTGTGGGGTGGTATTGTAGAGACTCATTGCTACATTGTGACAACTGGCGAATTGATCTTGATGGCCATATTACACATAGCAGAATGAAACAGTGAATAGCAACCGATTGTTTCTGCTACATACATGCTCATCTAAGATCTGCGTGCCACGGTGTGGGGTGAAGGTCGTAGCACACTGCACACCTCATAGGCTAGCGCCTCCTGCTGGCGGCTCCGCTAGACCTGATGTGGAGGGTGTTGTTTGTTGTTTGTGTGCCTGTTCTGTCAGAGGTGCTGTGATCTGCTTCTTGGAGCTAGGGAGGTCGTGTTCGACAGTCATGAAGAGGCTGGAGTGGTGGGTAGCCATGTCATAGATGTCCTTACTTCACAGTGTCCAAAGAAGATTCAGTGCATGTCTTTTGACAGCTTTCATCTACAGTATTCAGTGAATGGCTGTGTTTATTTGTGGGAGAGAAATTTTCGTCCTTTTCATGGTTCGCTCCTACACTCTACAAAAATTTGTAATTATGAACAACAATTTGTGCACCAGCTGCAAGGCATTGAGAAGCAATGTGCAAATACCAAGATGGCTGGCAAATAGCTTTCCAGCTCTTAACGCATGTGTGTTGTCGTACCGGGTAGGCCCAGCTGCTTGTGGGAGAGCGCTGGGACCTCCCCTGCTGTACCGTCACACCCACTGGACACGCCTCCTCCTGCAGTGCTTTGGCTTCCACACCCCGTCGGGGACCGGGGCACTGTACCTAGCTCTGGACTTTCTGGCAACGCACAACTCGTCAAAGAGGGTCTACCTCTCCAAACCCACCTGGGGTGAGTGTGCAAACTGGGTCTGGCATTACTGCCCCTCCCCCTCCCCCACCCCCACCCTTTGTCAAGGTTCCCTCTACTTGCACTTGACAGGAAACCACTCCCTCCTCTGCAAGAAGGCTGGTCTGGAGATCCATGAATATCGTTATTATGACCCACTAACGAAAGGGCTTGACTTTGATGGCCTCATAGAGGACCTGAGGGTGAGCAGACATCACATGACATCATGTCACATCACATGACATCACACAGGATCAAGGTGCTGTCAGTGGCTCAGAGCCAGTGTCACCCTTGCTGAGTGCATTTTAATGCTACAGTGTCATCCCTGCCGTCACTGCATGACCATTACGCTTACTAGTCATATATCACACCCACCCGTATATCACACCCCGCACCCCGCCCCCCCCCCCAGGGTGCCAAGGAACACTCAGTGGTGGTCCTTCAGATGTGTGCCCACAACCCGACAGGCGTCGACCCCACCCACGAGCAGTGGGGGCAGATTGCTGATGTTGTGCAAGAGCGTCATCTCTTCCCCTTGGTTGATGCAGCCTACCAGGGCTTTGCCACCGGGGACCTCGAGGGAGACGCATTTGCTGTGCGTCTCTTTGTCTCTCGAGGCCTTGAACTATTCGTGGCACAGTCGTTTTCAAAGAATTTTGCTCTTTACAGTTCAGTTTGTGCGAGTGGATGGTGTGTCTGTCTGGTGGGTGTGTCTCTGTCTGGTGGGTGTGTCTCTGTCTGGTGGGTGTCTGTCTGGTGGGTGTGTCACTGTCTGGTGGGTGTCTGTCTGGTGGGTGTGTCACTGTCTGGTGGGTGTGTCTCTGTCTGGTGGGTGTGTCACTGTCTGGTGGGTGTGTCACTGTCTGGTGGGTGTGGGCCTGTCTGGTGGGCATGTCACTGTCTGGTGGGTGTGTCACTGTCTGGTGTGTGTCTCTGTCTGATGGGTGTGTCACTGTCTGATGGGTGTGTCACTGTCTGGTGGGTGTGTCACTGTCTGGTGGGTGTGTCTGTCTGATGGGTGTCACTGTCTGGTGGGTGTGTCACTGTCTGATGGGTGTGTCTCTGTCTGGTGGGTGTGTCACTGTCTGGTGTGTGTCACTGTCTGGTAGGTGTGTCACTGTCTGGTGGGTGTGTCACTGTCTGGTGGGTGTGTCACTGTCTGGTGGGTGTGTCTCTGTCTGATGGGTGTGTCACTGTCTGGTGAGTGTGGCCCTGTCTGGTGGGCGTGTCACTGTCTGGTGGGTGTGTCACTGTCTGGTGGGTGTGTCACTGTCTGGTGGGTGTCTCTGTCTGGTGGGTGTCACTGTCTGGTGGGTGTGTCACTGTCTGGTGGGTGTGTCACTGTCTGGTGTGTCTCTGTCTGGTGGGTGTGTCACTGTCTGATGGGTGTGTCACTGTCTGGTGGGTGTGTCACTGTCTGGTGGGTGTCACTGTCTGATGGGTGTGTCACTGTGCTCGTTCCCCCTCAGGTGAGCGTGTCGGCAACCTGACAGTTGTCCTCAGTCAGCCCGAGGCGTGCCAGCCGGTCCGGAGCCAGATGGTGTATCTTGTGCGTGCACTGTGGTCCAATCCCCCCTCCCACGGGGCGAGGGTGGTGGCCACTATACTCAACAACCCCGCCCTCCATGCAGACTGGTGAATGTCCGTCTGTCTGTCTGTCTGTGTGTATGCTACCACCACATGTGGTCCCTCATGCAGGGAGGTGTGTTTGGAGGTCATGTCCAATCGGTTGAGGCGCGTGCGTCAGATGCTTCACGACAAGCTTAAGCAGCATGGTTGCCCAGGCGACTGGTCACACATACTCAAACAAATTGGAATGTTTTCCTACACTGGAATCACTCGTGAGCTGTGGCTAGTTTGGAGTGGGTGGGGAATGTGACTGTGAGCCCTGACTGCAGACGGAGTGGGTGGGGAGTGTGACTGTGAGCCCTGACTGCAGACGGAGTGGGTGGGGAATGTGACTGTGAGCCCTGACTGCAGACGGAGTGGGTGGGGAGTGTGACTGTGAGCCCTGACTGCAGACGGAGTGGGTGGGGAGTGTGACTGTGAGCCCTGACTGCAGACGGAGTGTTCCTTCTCCCCTGCAGCCCAGCAGAGCGGGTACATGATCACAAAGCACCACATCTACACGTTGGATGGGCGGATCAACGTGTGTGGCATCACGGAACAGAACGTGGACTATGTTGCCAAGGCGATGTTAGACACAGTCGTGAACTTTGCACCTAGACAGAATGACTCTTGAACTAACTTGCACTTAGACTGAGGCGGGAAGCAGGTCGCATTGTGTGCACATCTTGTATTGTGTGTGTATATACAGTGTTGGTGACCTGTCTTTGTGGTAATGCTTAACTGCAAATGGTTGTGTGCTGTACACACGTGGAACAGCTGAGCCAGTGAGAGGGCGGTCGGCAGAGGTCAGAACAGGTTGCTGGGCGGCAGGCAGCCCTGCAGTCAATTGTTGCAGCTTACTTATTTGAGCACACACACAGTCACCGCCCTGGGCAGTGCAAGCCACTTTGGGCTG
>OX465040.1:6494238-6607580 GCA_949841015.1 Aplysina aerophoba
ACCGACCAGCATGACCACGCCTCCCACAAGTCACGTGACCTGCACAAGAAAGTCATTGAGGCTCAGGCCAAGACGGAGGTGTGTGGGTGTGTGTTCTTGGGTACTGTTAATAGGACTCTTGTGCCATGCCTACAGTTGGGGTATGCTGCCACGCATTGTGTGCCGGTCGCTTGGGGACTCTCTTATTGTGGTGAAGTATTGCAATACGCTTCCCATTTGGTACATTATTGGGTTAGCGTAACGAAAATTAGAAATGGGAAATTTGTCTCAAGTAGGATGTGCTGGAATAGCTACTGTTCCACTTGAGCTGGCAACATATGTGTTTGCAGCAGTGTATGTAGCTTGCCCCTACCAACGCACTCCCCGCCCTGTCCTGGAGTCACATGTGTGCTCACTAACCCTCACACCCACTCCCTCACCCCTCACTCTCCCTCACCCCTCACTCTCCCTCCCCCCTCCCCCACTGTGCTAGGCCCTAGACAGTGACCTGAAGGAGTGTGGGATGAAGCTGTCAACGGCGGTGGCAGAGAAGAGTCAGCTGGAGGAGGAGTTGAAGGAGCTGGTCAAGAGCAGGGCCAAGATGGAGATGGACATGCGCGACATGGAGAAGAGGGTGGCCGAGGATGAAAGCACCACTGTGAGGGGCGGGGCAGTGGGGCGGGACAGTGGGGCAAGTGGTCCACAAAGCTTGTGTGTGACATTCTGCTGTCTGACTCAGTGATGCCCGTCCACAGACGCATTGTGTGTGTGTGTGTGTGTGTGTGTGTGTGTGTGTGTGTGTGTGTGTGTGTGTGTGTGTGTGTGTGTGTGTGTGTGTGTGTGTGTGTGTGTGTGTGTGTGCGTGTGTGTGTGTGTTGCCTGTCTGTCCCACGTGGTGCTCTGCACTGGGCTATGTTTGGTGTGAGCCGGAGGAGGGAGTTTGTTGCCTTGTCCGCAGGTGAGTGGTGGGGAGGAGCTGGTGGCTGTGGAGGAGCAGATTCGCCTCAAGACGGCCGAGCTGGACCAGGTCCTTAGGGACTACTCTGAGCTGCAGGTAGAGCAGGACCAATGCTCCTCGCGACTGAGGGCCTGCGAGCAGCGCAGGGGGGAGCTGTACGCCAAGCAGGGACGGGGACAGCAGTTCGGGAGCCGAGAGGAGAGAGATGTCTGGATCAAGAAGGTCTGTGAGAGTTACAAATGGAAAAACTGTGTCTAGACACATGTGCGTGTGTGTGTGTGTGTGTGTGTGTGTGTGTGTGTGTGTGTGTGTGTGTGTGTGTGTGTGTGTGTGTGTGTGTGTGTGTGTGTGTGTGTGTGTGTGTGTGCATCCCCTCTGCCCCTCCCCCTTTCTCTCCCCTGCCCCTCCTCCCTCTGCCCCTTCCCCTCCCTCTGCCCCTTCCCCTCCCTCTGCCCCTTCCCCTCCCTCTGCCCCTTCCCCTCCCTCTGCCCTTCTCCCTACCCTCCGCCTCTGTCTCTTTCCTAGGAGGCCAAGTCCCTCTCCAGTGAGCTGCAGATGAAGGAGAAAGAGAGGGTTGGTCTGCAGGCTGGCATCACAGAACTGAAGGAGCGGTTGCAGCAGAGGAAGAGTGAGGAACAGGTGAGGATGGGGCTGTGTGTGCTGGCAGGTGTGTGTGGCTGGCCGTACAAGAGAGTGGTGTGTGGCTCCCCCTCCCTGAACAAAGGACCGCGGGACCAACCTGGATGGGCGTCGACAGGACATGGAGAAGGCGGGGCGGGAGTACTCCCAGCTCAAACTGCAGAGAGACGAGCTCTCCAATGAAAGGAAGTCAGTGAGGAGGAGGGGTGGGGAGGGGGAGGGAGTGATGTCAGTCCTTGCTCCTCCTCGTCCCTCAAGGGAGCTGTGGAGGCGAGATGCTGCAGTCAGTCAGTCCATACAAGCCACCAAAGACGAGCTGCATCGCTGGGAGAAGGCTCTCAGAGGGACCATGACCAAGGTGCTCTGGACATGCCCTGACACACCCCTTGCGCTAGGTGTAGATTTGTATAGCCTTCCCACCCCCTCTATCTCCCTCCCCGTTTCCTCTCCCCCTCCTCCCCCTCTCTTTCTCCTCCTCTTGCTGTTCAGGCCATTGGGCGTGGTCTGGAGTCCCTGAACCGTATTGTGCAGGAGAAGCACCTGCAGGGAGTGTACGGACCACTCATCCAGCTCATCTCCTGCCACCCACGCTACTTCACCCCCATTGAGGTCACCGCCGGCAACAAGTGAGCGTGTGTGTGTGTGTGTGTGTGTGTGTGTGTGTGTGTGTGTGTGTGTGTGTGTGGTGTGTGTGTGTGTGTGTGTGGTGTGTGTGTCCCAACCTACCCCACCCATCAACCCCGCCCTCAGGCTGTTCCAGGTGGTGGTAGACAGTGACCACACGGCCTCCCGGATCATGGCCTGCATGAACAAGGAGAAGCTGCCCGGGGAGATCACCTTCCTCCCTCTGAGCATACTCAAACCTCCCTCTGCCCACTATCCTGAAACAGAGGTACAGGAGGGGGAGGGAGAGGAAGGGAGGGTGGGAGAGGAAGGGAGAGGGGAGGGGAGGCAGGATAGGAATTTAATATGGTGTTCTGTGTATGGCATTTGACATTTGTGGTGTTGAGACGGTGCCAGCTACATGGATGTGTGTGTCCCGGTGCCACGCCCCTGTCCACAGGAGGCGGTGGCCCTGGTGAGCAAGCTGCAATACAACGACCTGTTTGACCCTGCTGTAAAGAGGGTGTTTGGCAAGACACTCGTCTGCCGCACGCTGGAGGCCGCCTCGCAGCTAGCCAAGAGTGACGAGCTGGACTGCGTCACCCTGGACGGTGAGAGGAGGGGCTGCTGGTTGTGTATGAGTGTGGTGTACTTTTGTGGGGGTGAGGTGTGTCTGTGTGGGGGTGAGGTGTACTTTTGTGGGGGTGAGGTGTGCTTTTGTGGGGGTGAGGTATGTTTGTGTGGAGGTGAGGTGTCTGTGTGGGGGTGAGGTGTCTGTGTGGGGGTGAGGTGTGTCTGTGTGGGGTTGAGGTGTACTTTTGTGGGGGTGAGGTGTACCTGTGTGGAGGTGAGGTGTGTCTGTGTGGAGGTGAGGTGTCTGTGTGGGGGTGAGGTGTCTGTGTGGGGGTGAGGTGTCTGTGTGGGGGTGAGGTGTCTGTGTGGGGATGAGGTGTCTGTGTGGGGGTGAGGTGTGTCTGTGTGGGGATGAGGTGTGTCTGTGTGGGGGTGAGGTGTGTCTGTGTGGGATGAGGTGTGTCTGTGTGGGGGTGAGGTGTGTCTGTGTGGGGATGAGGTGTGTCTGTGTGGGGGTGAGGTGTGTCTGTGTGGGGGTGAGGTGTGTCTGTGTGGAGGTGAGGTGTGTGTGTGGGGGTGAGGTGTGTCTGTGTGGGGGTGAGGTGTGTCTGTGTGGGGGTGAGGTGTGTCTGTGTGGGGGTGAGGTGTGTCTGTGCGGAGGTGGTTGCCATGAACCCCTGCAGGTGACCAGGTGAGTCGCCGAGGTGCCCTGACTGGCGGTTACCAGGACGCGAGGAAGTCCCGCATGGAGGCGTGGAGGCGGGTCGATGAGCAGAAGAAGAAGTTAGAGGCAGAAGAGGCAGAGAAGCACGACATTGCCTCCAAGGTGCAAGATATCCTTTCACTGCAAGTCTTCAAACATTTTGCATCATCATTTGAGTAGGTTGCATCATACTGGCCCTCTATTTCATCATCAGACTCCTATGCAGTGTATGTGTAGGTGCCTCATGTATGGGGACTGCAATATGAATGTCATTATATAATATAAAACCTAACCCTAACTCTGAAACTAATACTAAATTGCACAGTCCATACTGTGTAATGATATTCATATTTCGGTCTACTGTATATGGCCAAATCCAGCGTATGCCGCTGCTCGCACCACTAAGCCTTTGATGTTCTCATGGTTGCTAGGAGACTGTTGCTGTGCGTGTGTGTGCGTTGCTAGGCAGCAGTGTGTGTTTGTGTGTGTCCCTTGACTGTTGTTCACATCTGGATGGCCGCATCACTGGGGTGGTGAGCGGCATGGAGCGGCTGGAGTCTCGGCGGGTCAACCTGAAGGAGACCTACGAGAAGCAGCGTGTGGACGTCATGTCCATCTCAAGGGAGTTGCAACACACAGAGTCCTCACTCAAACAGAAGGTGGGTGGGGTCATGGACCAGCACTGGTGGTGGAAGGGGAGGGTGGGTCTACAGCTGTGATCACTCCCTCCCTCTCCCCCTCACTCCCTCTCCCCCTCCCTCCCTTACTGTACCCTTCCCTCACCCCTAGGAGCGTTCACTGACACAGGTGGAGGCCGAGGTCCAGTCTCTTCAGAGCACACTGGCTTCACTGCAGGGGGAACTGGGGGCGGAGCTTCATTCACAGCTCGAGCCATCCGACCAGCGGGAGGTGGGTGGGGCAAGTAGTGGGTGTGTCGGATGCCTGTGTGTGGTGGTGAAGTTCCATCCCTCGTCAACCTGTACAGGTGGAACGCCTCAACAGAGATATCCACGGCTTGCAGCAGGACCTGAGGGCGGTTCTGGACAGGAGTAGCAAGGTACAGTACAGAGAGGCATGGAGTAGGAACTGTGTGGTCCTGTGTACTGTAACACGGAACAGTACAGGGGGGCATGGAGTAGGAACTGTGTGGTCCTGTGTATTGTAACACGGAACAGTACAGGGAGGCATGGAGTAGGAACTGTGTGGTCCTGTGTACTGTAACACGGAACAGTACAGGGAGGCATGGAGTAGGAACTGTGTGGTCCTGTGTATTGTAACACGGAACAGTACAGGGAGGCATGGAGTAGGAACTGTGTGGTCCTGTGTATTGTAACAAGGAACAGTACAGGGAGGCATGGAGTAATAATGTAGCCAGTGTGTGGACCCTGCTATCCTTTCCACCGCAGCTTGAGCCCAAGAAGAACATGTTGGAGACTCTTTTGACTGACAACTTGGAGCAGCGGAGGGAGGAGCTGAAGAAGGTACAGCTGTCAGAGGGGGAGTGGCTGTGTGAGGGAGAGTGGTTGTGTGAGGGGGAATGGCTGTGTGAGGGAGAGTGGTCTATTTCTCCTTCTCTTCTCTTCCCTGTCCTGTGTGTGTGTGCCAGATGCTGGAGTCCATCTCTGTGGCTGACCGTGAGCAGCAACTGATGCTGGCACGCTCCGAGTACCAGCATGTGTTGTCCTCGCATGAGCACGCAAAGCAGCAGTTTGACGGTGAGGGATGGGTGGGGGTGGGTCATGGGAGGATACAATGATGGCGGGAGTGAAAGGGAGTGATTATATCCTAGGATGTGATCACTTCCCCTTCACTCCTTCCTTCACTACAAGTACTACTTTTGTTATACACGTAGTACGTATTGTAACGTGCCATGTGGTGTACGCACCACCTTCAGTGTAAGCACCACTCTGATTCAGAATTATTCGGGTTCCACCAATACGTACATTGGGTATATCGCGGTACTCTCCTAAGGTACGTATTGTGATACCCTGGTAACGTTAATATTGCCCAGCAGTAGTGTGTGGTGTGTGTAAGTTGCTTTAGTTGCAGGAGGTGTACTAAGTGCTTGCTGGAAGTGTGTAACTCGTTCGCTCCCTCGCTCGCTCCCTCCCTCCTGCAGGCCTCAGTTGTGAGGTAGAGCAGTTCAACAAGAAGCGAAAGGAACAACAGAAGGAGATGGACAAGTGGAAGGTGCTTGGGGAGAGGAGAGGGGAGGCAAGGGGAGGGGAGGAGGGGAGGGGAGGCAAGGAGAGGGGAGGAGGGGAGGGGAGGGGAAGGGAGGGAAGCTGTGAATTGAGCCTGCACACCTGTTGCCTGTGGCCCCATCCTCCACCAGAGTGAGGAGCGTCACCTGCAGGACCAGATAGCCGAGGACAGCAAGGCCATGGAGCACTATGCCACCAGACGCAGCCTGCTCCTCAAGAAACAGGAGCAGTGCATGAAGAAGATCAGGGAGCTGGGCTCCCTCCCCTCAGACACCTTCTCCAAGTACCAGAAGACGGGGCTCAAAGAGGTGGGTGGGGTATGAGGGTGTGGGTGGGTGTGGCATGTAGAGTTGGGGTAGGTGGGTGTGGCATGTAGAGCTGGGGTAGGTGGGTGTGGCATGTAGAGCTGGGGTAGGTGGGTGTGGCATGTAGAGCTGGGGTAGGTGGGTGTGGCATGTAGAGCTGGGGTAGGTGGGTGTGGCATGTAGAGCTGGGGTAGGTGGGTGTGGCATGTAGAGCTGGGGTAGGTGGGTGTGGCATGTAGAGCTGGGGTAGGTGGGTGTGGCATGTAGAGCTGGGGTAGGTGGGTGTGGCATGTAGAGCTGGGGTAGGTGGGTGTGGCATGTAGAGCTGGGGTAGGTGGGTGTGGCATGTAGAGCTGGGGTAGGTGGGTGTGGCATGTGGATGTGGATGGGGATGGCCTCTCTGTACCTCTCTTATCGGGTGACACCTCTCCCTCCATGGCTCCCCCTCCTGCCCCTTCCCCTCACCTTAGCTGTGGAAGCAGCTGCATCGGTGCAATGAGGAGCTGCGTCGGTTCAGCCACGTCAACAAGAAGGCCCTGGACCAGTACGTGCACTTCACTGAGCAGCGCGAGAAGCTGATGGGCCGGAAGGAAGAGGTGGACCGGGCTCACCACGCCATCGTGGACCTGATGGACCACTTGGAGAGGAAGAAGGACGAGGCCATCCAGTTCACCTTCAGACAGGTAGCGTGAGACAGGGTGGGGTGTGATGGGTGTGAGGTGTGAGGTGAGAGTGTGAGGTGAGGCAGGGTAGAGGTGTGGTGGTATGAGGTGGGGTGGGTGTGAGGTGGGGTGGGGTGGGATTGGGTGTGAGGTGGGGTGGGATGTGAGGCGGGGTGGGATGGGGTGAGGTGGGATGGAGTGTGAGGTGGGGTGGTATGGGATGTGAGGTGGGGTGGGTGAGGTGGGGTGGTATGGGATGTGATGTGAGGTGGGGTGGGTGTGAGGCAGGGTGGGTGTGAGGTGGGGTGGTATGGGATGTGAGGTGGGGTGGGTGTGAGATGGGGTGGGATGGTCTGCACAGTGTATTCGTAACAGTTCTTCTAATGACGGCACTTTCAAGTAAGGCATTGAATCCATCTCCTTCTGTTGTTCCTAATCACCCCCAGCTCCTCATTCCCACAACTGTCTCTAGACTGTCTGGGTCTAGGGATACCTGGAAGTCTTTATTGGGCTAGGGTAGAGGGTGTGGTGGAGATAGCGAAAGTGTTCGCTGGAAGCTGTGAATGTGTGGTGGGGTATTAGATGCTGCTGTAGTGTGGTTTCCTCACCACACCCCCTGCCCCACCCCTCAGGTGTCTCGTAACTTCACAGAGATCTTTGAAGAGTTGGCTCCTGGTGGAACCGGTCGTCTGGAGATGAAGTTGAGGGAGATGCCTGCGGTGAGCTGTCGGCACACCTTGCTGCACTGACCCTTGTCCAGCCTGCTAGTCCCTCCCTCTCTGCAGGACTCGGAGAGCAGTGCCAGTGGGGCCTCACGGGTAGAGACCATTGCTGACACATATGAGGGCGTGGCCATACAGGTGGGGCTTGACCCCACCCACCACCATGCCGTGTGTAGTGACTGAGTGAGTAGTGCCCCTCCCCTCCACCCACCCCGCTCCCAGGTCTCCTTCACTGGCCTCCAGAGTGAGATGAAGTCGCTGGAGCAGCTGTCCGGAGGGCAGAAGACGCTGGTGGCTCTGGCGTTCATCTTTGCCATCCAGAAGTGCGATCCCGGCCCCTTCTACCTCTTTGATGAGATTGATGCTGCCCTGGACGCTCAGCACAGGAAGTCTGTGGCAGGTGGGCGGGGCACCCCATGTGAGTGTCATGTGCTCGTCACATGACCAACCTCCACTCCCTGCCTACAGACCTGATCCAGCGGCTGTCAGAGAGTGCCCAGTTCATTACCACCACGTTTCGCCCCGAGCTCCTGGAAAGTGCAGACAAGTGCTATGGCGTGCGGTTTAGGGGCAAGGTCAGCCATATTGATGCCGTCAGCAGTGAGGACGCCAAGAGCTTCCTGGAGGGGGAGGGGTCTGTGGAAAAATAACACTGTGGGGATGGGGAGGGATCAGTGGAGAAGTATCACCTGTGGACCAGCTCCGAGCACGTGTGGAGCAAGTGCTAGTGTGTGTCTGTGTATTCAACTCTTTGTTGGTCAGTTCTGTATCAGATGTTATGTTCATTTTCAGTGTAAAGGGACTGTGGGAGACGAGCAAGGGGCCAGGGCTGGTCTTACTTCTGTGCTCAATCGTGTCATTCTGTCTGTGTTTGTGCAGAGAGTGAGGCTGCACCAGTAAGTGTGCGTACACTGTGTAGTCTCCCTCCCAGTAGGACTGGGGCACTTTCCCTGAAAGCAGTGTGGCTAGTTAGCAGGTGAAGGGTAACTCCATGGAGTGTCCTTAGTCTCACCTGATGTGCTCATCTGATGACCGGGCCACCGTCTGTACACTCACACACGTTCACTTTGGTGTATACACACCAGTGTCAGTGGACATGCAGCGAGTGAGCCCGCCCCACCCCACTGGACTAGCTCAGGCAGTTGTTTGGTGTATGGACATGTAAATTGATGCAGAGCTTATTGGCAAGTGGCAAGTGGCACGAGGAATATCTTTGCATTATTCACCGAGAACATGAATCGCCCATTCTGGGTAGGGAATACAACGTCTGTGCCGGCATCTCGATCAATACACTAATAGCCTCTAGGAATGTATTTCAAAGCGTCTGTCCAAACACTTGTCTGCTCACAGCTCGCGGGGTAAGTTGACAAACTCCCCGCTCCGCAGCAGGGGACAAGGTATGCAAACCCGTGCCATACAGATTGTCAGCGATGGAATGCGATCAGCGATTGACCCCATGCCATTCCAGAATAGTTCGGCTGCGACGGCGCGCGTACTTGAGTCGCTTGCCAGTTACCTCGGCTGTGACCACTAGAGCTGCCGCCCATGGACTCGGACAGAGCTGACCGTGAGTTGCTCCTGACGACACCATGCGATGTTTAGGAGTGCACTGTCAGACGCTAGACCTGCTGTTTGACGCGTAGCCCTGCGGCCGCGTCCGTGTCAGTCACCCCAGCGCCTCTCTCTCTCTTGCAGGCGCCAGTAGCCAACCTTCTGGCGCTCACACTGTACTCTCGCGCAATGTGCAAGGTAAGAGAGTGAATTGTTTTTGTCAGTGAGTGTTAATGCAAGCTGGCGTGTACTTGTAAAGTTCGCTAGCTATATACACAGCTTGAGGAAAGTGGAGAAAAGGACCACGATCCGGCGCCCGAAAGCGTGGCCTACGCTCTAACGCGGAGTTTCGGCCACGCGAGCCACCGATCTGGCCACGAGTCTTCATCTCCAATCGTCGTAGATATGGTCACGGGCGGGCCGCAATGCTGCGACCACTTAGGACCCGCGCCTTTGAGTCTGAATCTGTGCGGTGGTACGCTCAGCGGGCAGCTAGCATGTGCATGAGCCCGCGAGCCTGAGGGGTGGATGATTGTGCGCTGTCAGTGAGTGTTATGCAAGCTGGTGTGTAACTTGCACACCAGTTCGCTAACTACACAGCTTGAGGAAAGTGGCGATAGTGCTTACGTTTTATTATACTACTACAACAAAAGTGAAGCTGGTGGATTAGGGGGAGTGTGCCAATCGCATACATCACCATGGCAAGAGGGACTCCTTGTGTGGTCCCTCTTGAGACAAGATGCACTCCCCTCCATTGTACGTAGAGCTTCGTGTTGCCCGGTACATGTTGGTAAGTATCGGCGCATGGATGGGGCATAGCTAGTGTGTGAGCATTTGTCAGTGCGGCCTGATGGTTGAGAGCGTTGTATACATCAGACGCGTTCACGAGAAATACAGCCTCTGTATTGTCATCTTCAAAATTTGTCTCATGGCATGGCATGGCATGGCATGGGACACTGCTCTCACATGCGGTGTCTTGTCCTGCACATAGCTGCAGGCTCCCAGCAGTGTTTAGGAGGATGTCACGGGCAAGTTAGAGGGCGACCTTACCAATAAGCTCTCTTAAGAGACTCACCAACACCAGTAGGGGCTTTTCCTGAGTATTTGTCAATGGCCACGAGTCGACATGCAATCATGAGAGCATGGTTCCACATAGGTTGTTCATAGCCTCTTGGGTAGTCTTGCGAATTGGCTTCACCACATGCGTACGTAGCTACATGTGTTTGCATTGTTTCTTCTGTGGACATGACTTTCATTGGCTGTTGGCGATTCAGACATCCCCTCCCTCCTCCCTTGAAGGTCGCAGGAACAGTGCTGCACTTCTGCGAATTTACGTGAGCCAGAAAGCAGCTGGCAAGGACAGAGCCCTGATGGACTTTCTTGGTCTTGACCAATCAAGAATTCAGAAACACTACGCCAACCATCCGCGCAATATAGTAGAGGTTGTCCAAGCTGCCCTGATGGAGTGGGCTGGGAGCAGCCCATCCAAGACCTGGAAGATGCTCGTTGATGCCATGGACAAGGCTGAATTTGCAGTGCAGGAGGTCAGAGGGCTAACAGAGGAGCTTCAGAAAGGTACATGTGCACATGTGCTTTGTGCGTGCATCTTCTAACTCTAGCCTGAGGTTTTGATGACCCCAGTCTGGGTCAAAACGTCTAATTTAAGGACAATTACCATCTGTCAAAACCCCAGGCTAGTGGAGTCAAGATATGTGTGAGTACTGTGTCTACTCGTAGCCACTCTGGCACATCCTTAAAGATCTTCTACTCTCACATGCTATGGGTTTGTATGCTCCTGTGAGGTAGTCTCTATGTACCGACCAGTGGAAAGGGGCCAGTGCACAAGGCGACTCCTTGCACAACTCCATGCGTGTGTTGCTTGTAGCAGGTGTGTCAATGCTGTGGTGTGCTTTCCTCGTGCATGGACCAGCTGAAGAGACTGTGGAGGATCTAGAGAACCTTAAAACAGATGATTCAACGGTACAGTTTAACTGCTGCGTGGGTTTGTGTATCTGTCTTCACTCAGGCAGTGCACTCTATTACACTTGCTGCCTAGGCACCCAGTCACAGGAGAAGGACTTCTTCTACAGTGGAGAGGCAGAGAGAGGGGAAGAGGGATGAGCAGAGGGAGGGGAAGGGTATGAGGGAAGAGGAAGTTGTCGATGGGAGGGCAGACACTTGCCTTCAGGCTGAAGTACGTAGAGATCACGGTTTGTTTAGGTGTATGTTTTTCATAAATTATACACAATATTATATAGAATGTCTGTGTGCCTGTCTCTATCACATGGTGATATTTCAATTCTGAATTCAGAGGCCGTTATGGCAGAAACACATTACTGCAATCACCCTGATGTTCCTGGTGGTCCTTCTGTATGGGAACCTGCTGTTCAGTGTGAGTGATGTATGAAGCTCAATATTGCATGTGATCCTTATATTGTTTCATACATGCATGCACATGGATCTACACGTACTATGGTTTGTTCTATAATCTTGCATGGTTGCATCCTCTTACTTCTCATGCCTGCAGCATCCAGATGTGGACAAACCAGACGCTGCATGCAACCTGTTCAAGGTACCAGTTTGAATACACATACATGGCTCAGTGGTCTCTGCTCTCCTTGCTGTATGACCTATGTGATGTTTAGCACATGCATGGTACCACGTGGGCCCCTTCCACTGCCTATTCAGCCAACTGTGAAACCTGTGGAAGAGTTCCGACGACACCTCCAGACGAAATACAGCATGATTCACGCCCCCAGCACTACACAGCTGAAGCTTATGAAGGTGCCAGGTTTCACGTTCTTTAAACCTCTCATCTATGAAGCTGATGAGGTTGTGCCGGACCAGGACGCCGTGGAGAGACTGTCCCAAGGACAGGAGCCAGTAGCAGACTACAGTCGGATCATGCAGGCAGCAAGCGGAGGTAAAGTGGTCCTCCTGGAAGGTCCACCTGGTTCGGGAAAGCGCACGGTGTCTCGTCAGCTGTGTAGGGACTGGGCTTTGTGTAAACTTGGAATGGAGTTTGAGCTAGTGGTTCTTGTCCCACTGCGTGACCTGAGGAAGAAGGCGAAAGTGAAGTTGGAGGACTTGCTGAAGCTGGCCTGTGAGACCTTGCCGGATGGCGTCGTTCAGAACATTGAAGCAGTGGAGGGGAAAGGAATACTCTTCATTTTGGATGGGTATGATGAGATTAAGTCAAGAACCAAAGGCTCACCGACTGTGGTAGAGAAACTGCTGTGCAGATCATACCTCCCACACGCGTCAGTGATAGTCACCTCTCGGGGCATTGCTGCCATGGGCTTGCCTGAACGGCAGCGCATACACAAGCGGTTTGTGATCCACGGGCTCAGCGAAGATGACATACCATCATTTGTGAGCTACTACTTTGGGGGCAGTAATAACAGTGCCACAGCGGTACGGTCGGTGCTGGATGCACTGGAAGCCAACCCGCATCTGGCTGCAGCGTGCACCAACACCCTGGCCCTGGCCATTGTCTGCTACCTCCACAGTGAGCAGGTGAGCATTCCCAGCACAGCGACCCAACTGTACGGAATGCTTCTGGTCAGCGCTTTAAAAGAACCAGCCAATCAAAGTCAGGAGCCTGTTGAAATTCCTAAATTCATGTTGAGCTATGACGGGGAGACATTTTTGAGAGATCTGGTATCCTTTGTGCGTTCCGGTTCGCCCCTCAGCGACGTGAGAGAAATGGCTGGGCTGGCACTAGCGGGCATTCTGCAGGACAAGTTTGCTTTTGAAACTGATGAAGAAATGGTGGAACAATTTCTTGATGGATGTGACTATTATGGACTACTGGACTCCAGTGTCGCTGCGAATGACTCCAGACCAGAAGCCAAACGTAACAAGCTAATGTTTTTGCATTTGACTGTGCAAGAGTTCATGGCTGCCCTCCATGTGGCCACACAGACACCGGAGCAGCAGGCAGCCTTCTGGAGTACGCGCCTAGCAGTGCAGTACAAGGGCTACAGTGGTGCTTCAGGGAAAGACCGGTTCATGACAATGTTTAAGTTCTTTTGTGGTCTGACTGGACTTGAGAATGGAAGGCTCCAGGAGCAGCTCCTGCATGACGTGGCCAACCTGAGGGCACCAGATTTCCAGTTCAGCCAGTCGCTAGTGACTGTCTGCGGTCTTGCAGTAGAGAGTGGCAACAAGGAGTTTGCGTGTGCTCTACTGTCTCCTCTCGGCAAGAAGGTGAAGGTGGACGTGGGCACTCGGCTAGACAGTGCGGACATTGCCTGGTGCCTCACTGCGTGCAAGGAGAACGTTGACGAACTAGTGGTGAACTGTTCTGGGACTTGCGTTCATGATGTTGCCTACTTCCTCAGGCAGCTGGACCAGCTCCGGACACTCTCTGTCCTTGAGCTGCCTTATATGGAGTGCTCCAGTGAACTCCCAGACTTGCAGTGCTCTGAAGGTACTTGCTTTGCAGTGGTGGGTGGTCACGGCTCCCATGGCTAGCTACATGTGTCTAGTTCACGCATGCACCCCTCCCCTTGCCTTGGAGTGTGTGGTAGATACTGGTGGACACTGCAGTGTCAGAAAGAAACTGCTCTGCTTGCATACATGTGCTTGCGTAGATCTGCAGACCATTTCAGAATTCTGGAGGAAGCAGACGCATCCAAAGAGTTTGAAGATGAAGTTTGGAAAGACACTTGAGTACATCCCTCAAGAGCTGCTGCCTCACATCCTGGAGGTCACTCTTACAGGTTGGTCTGAACTGTGAAGTAAGTTGACAGTGTGCATGTGTACGTAAATTGATCTCCGGTTGCTATTATAAACTTGCTATTAATGTGCGTGCTTGGTCTTGTCCTGTGACACATGCAGGCATCACTCTGACACCTGACGCTCTGGTGTCTTTGTTGGAGGACTTGACATCTCTTCGGACACTGACGCTGGAAGAGATGCGGTTGTCGAGTGCAAGGGACACCGGCTCGTCTGTCAGTGTATGTGTATTGTGGTATTAGTATACACATACCCTAGTGTGTATATACGTATGTATGTGTGTGTGTATTGTTGTATTATTATACACATACCCTAGTGTGTATATACGTATGTATGTGTGTGTGTAGAGGTCTCTGTGAGTGTGATCTGCACTGACTGGCAATGAATGAATGCCTAGTTAATTTCATGCACGGTCGGTCTCCTGTGCACACATACACAGAGAGATGACCCTTCTGTCACAGATGCTGTGAGTGACGCCGTGAGGAGGCACCTGAACCTGACAGAGGTGACACTGGGAGCGGGCTGCAGTGCCACCCTCTCCAGAGGGGTGGTGAGGGGCATGCTACAGAAGATAGGCGTACAGAAGGTGGACGTTGTCAACAGCTTGGTCCTTGATCAAGTCATCTATTCCAAGACATCCGGTGCAGCACGGCCCGAGTGTGAGTATGTGCATGTGTGCATGTGTCCCTGCATGCAGAGGCTGGTCTAATGCCGACGCCAGTCTGTGTGTGTGTTTGCTCCTCAGCTGCCACGGTTGACATGGTCCAGGAGTTCCTTGTGCCGGCAATGAAGAGCGGGTCACTGAAGACGCTGTCTGTGATGCTAGAGAAGAGCTCGAGTGTGGAGAGCATTCTGAAAGAACTGCCACACTCGAGCATTGAAGAGCTG
The DNA here is from genome assembly GCA_949841015.1 of Aplysina aerophoba. Classification (NCBI taxonomy): domain Eukaryota; kingdom Metazoa; phylum Porifera; class Demospongiae; order Verongiida; family Aplysinidae; genus Aplysina; species Aplysina aerophoba. The sequence goes on from OX465040.1 coordinate 6,508,766, forward strand.
ACTATCGTAATGGACCGGCACTTTCACTACTCTGAGGCGGTAAGGCCACCATAAAGTGAGGTGCTTGCGTATACAATCGCTGACCTAGGTCAGTGCTGCTTCTTCAGTCTCACCACAGTCTGGTTGCAGCCACCAAAGAAGGCCTGTCAAACTCAAAGACATTGAAGAGGTTCCAGATGCAGTCTCACTTCAACGATGCCTTCTTCACAGAGTGCATTCTGAAGAGTGTTAACAGGCCACTGGAGGAACTGGTACTGGACGGGTTTGTCTTCCGTGAGTGCATGGCTACACTGCTCACATGTTCTCAGCTGCAACACCTGGTTGGTTCCTGTTGGTTGACCTCTGACCCCTGCAGACCCTGGTGCACTTGCCAACTATGTTGACCACTTGCGCAATGTGTCCTTGAAGAAGGTGACCTTTCAGAGGGTCTCCCAGATAGCCCCATCTGACATAGCGGCCATGTTGATAGGAGTCCTGGGGCAGAACGGGACGCTGGAGGAGGTGGAGATCAAGGCGTGGTACAGAGGGGACCAGGTGGGTTGGAGTGGGTTGGGTAAGCACTGCAGACCCTGGTGCACTTGCACTGTAGTCAACTCCTATGGGGCATACACTAGTTTGAGGGTCTCTGACGTCACCCCATTCTCTTTTAAAGTCAATTGCTCTCGATTAGATCTCACCTTGTACTCTGCAGTTGACAAAGACCTTCAGTTGAAACGTCCTGCATCATATTCAATTGAATTATTGCTATGTATATACATATGTTGTTCGAAAACGATTTTGCTGTTCATTTAGAACATAGCTATTAGCTTCTACCAGATTATAGATTATTAGTGTGAGAGTGGTGACCTTCACCCTCATTGCGGTGACCTTCACCCTCATTGTGGTGACCTTCACCCTCATTGCGGTGACCTTCACCCTCATTGTGGTGACCTTCACCCACATTGTGTTGACCTTCTCCCTCGTTGCGGTGACCTTCACCCTCATTGCGGTGACCTTCACCCACATTGTGTTGACCTTCTCCCTCGTTGCGGTGACCTTAACTCTCGTTGTGTTGACCTTCACCCCCGTTATGGTGCTGACTACAGGGACTCCAGGACGTGGAGGAAGAAGAGACACTAGAGGCAGTGGAGGCAGCCGTGAGGGAGAGTGGGTCTGTCAAAAAGATATCTGTTGAGTGCCGAGACTTGGCATGGACCAATGTTGCCACGGCCATTCTCAAAGGAGCGACAGACAACCAGTCACTGAGAGAGTTGGCCCTACAGATGTTGAGGATTAATGTGGAAGAGTGGTCAGTTGTGCCCACCTGCAGTTCTGTGCACTCTGCTTGCGTCCTAATACAACCTAGTGTGCAAGCACGTGCAATTGACACTTTGTTCATGTGGGTGATGTGGGTGATGTCCGTATCAGCCCTTACTGGTGGGGTTAGGTCAGTGAGGCCCTGTGGGTGTGTATCGCAAGTTCTCACATGTTGCTCAGCAGGACACGGTTGTGGTGCAAGGGTGTTCAGTGACAGACTGGTGCATGCTGACAGCTGCTTGTGGTAGTGCACGTGTCACCAGTGGCCTGGTGCATGCTGATGGCTGCTTGTGGCAGTGCACGTGTCACCAGTGGGCCTGGTGCATGCTGACGGCTGCTTGTGGCAGTGCACGTGTCACCAGTGGCCTGGTGCATGCTGACGGCTGCTTGTGGCAGTGGACGTGTCACCAGTGGGCCTGGTGCATGCTGACGGCTGCTTGTGGCAGTGGACGTGTCACCAGTGGGCCTGGTGCATGCTGACGGCTGCTTGTGGCAGTGGACGTGTCACCAGTGGGCCTGGTGCATGCTGACGGCTGCTTGTGGCAGTGGACGTGTCACCAGTGGGCCTGGTGCATGCTGACGGCTGCTTGTGGCAGTGGACGTGTCACCAGTGGGCCTGGTGCATGCTGACGGCTGCTTGTGGCAGTGGACGTGTCACCAGTGGGCCTGGTGCATGCTGACGGCTGCTTGTGGCAGTGGACGTGTCACCAGTGGGCCTGGTGCATGCTGACGGCTGCTTGTGGCAGTGCACGTGTCACCAGTGGCCTGGTGCATGCTGACGGCTGCTTGTGGCAGTGGACGTGTCACCAGTGGACCTGGTGCATGCTGACGGCTGCTTGTGGCAGTGCGCGTGTCACCAGTGGGCCTGGTGCATGCTGACGGCTGCTTGTGGCAGTGCGCGTGTCACCAGTGGGCCTGGTGCATGCTGACGGCTGCTTGTGGCAGTGCGCGTGTCACCAGTGGGCCTGGTGCATGCTGACGGCTGCTTGTGGCAGTGGACGTGTCACCAGTGGGCCTGGTGCATGCTGACGGCTGCTTGTGGCAGTGGACGTGTCACCAGTGGGCCTGGTGCATGCTGACGGCTGCTTGTGGCAGTGCGCGTGTCACCAGTGGGCCTGGTGCATGCTGACGGCTGCTTGTGGCAGTGCGCGTGTCACCAGTGGGCCTGGTGCATGCTGACGGCTGCCTGTTAGCCATGCTCTCTGAGTCTGCATGCGCTTATACCGCTGCGTGAAGGGGGAGGAGTCACAGTGGGTCTGTTCTCTCGCTCCTTGTAGGCGCTCCATCAGGTCGCCCCCAGCTTCAGGTTGCAACTGCAGTCAGAGGTCACCTCCTCAGCTCTAGCTGTGACTGGACTGTTTGTCGTGTTCTTTTCAGAGTACCATAGCTATATAATTAGATTACATTCTTTATTATATACCTATTACCATACCTGGAATTATAGCTACCATTGCTCCTGACTGCTCATGCCATGTATTATAATATTATATGGTATATAGTAAAGTATGCCCCAGTCAAATTCACGGGGTGAAGTTTGCTTCACAGATGTGCTTGGTCCGTAGTGGAACCAAATTTTTGTGGCCATTTGCTGCATCCACAGATTGAGGAATAAGCTCCAGGCCAATGGGGCTGATAACGAGCAACTAGCCAACTGCTCCTGCATGCATGTGCATGTACTTTAGTTACCTACCACTTGTTCCCACTTCCCCCACCTTGGGCCCCTCAGGTCTAAGGTGGGGACTGTTAGTTGTACTTGTGGTATGCATTCCACCATCTCTTGGGTGGCTAGTAATGGACTATAGCCATGGTAAGACCACAGATAGTAGAGAACAGTTGCCAATTCCTGTTCTCTACTATCTGTCATTATGGTTAAGACATAGCATAGACAGCTGATGCTAGGAGGAATGGCTATACAACCAAGTATACCACAATTGAGATTGGAGCACTGGGGCACCACCATCCAGTAGCCCCTACTGAGCTGGCTAGCAATTGCTGAGACATCTCTTTGCGGAATTGGAGAGACATCCTCTCAAGGGCAGAAAGAGTTGCCATCAACTGCTCACAGGCAATCTTCCTAGCAAGATTTAACCACACTTGGCCGTTCCTCCAGACCTTTACTAACTCTCCAATAACCTATCAGTAGTTCACTCCTAACCACTCTTTCTGCATTTAATCCTACTTCATGTTATTTCCTGTTTTATCAGCACAGACACTTTTGCCAGGACAAATTTAAAAAATCCCATGCACCAGTACACACTGGTGCATTTTTTTCACCCTGTGTCCGAGAACCCACACAGTCATGCTTGCATGTATCATACCTGTGCTATATTTAATAATAAGGCTATTCTCCCCCATCCGAACTCTCAGAGTTGCGAAGCAACAAATTTTCAGGAAACGCCTAATCATACGCTCCACATCTTAGTCTTTCGTTCGAACTTCTCGTTTCCTAAGACTCTGAACTGAGCGTCCGTTAGCATCGGTAGCGACGCCATTTCCCATTGCGGTAAGCAAAGGTCATCCTACCCGGTGTAGGTGCTATTCTCCCCCATCCGAACTCTCAGAGTTGCGAAGCAACAAATTTTCAGGAAACGCCTAATCATACGCTCCACATCTTAGTCTTTCGTTCGAACTTCTCGTTTCCTAAGACTCTGAACTGAGCGTCCGTTAGCATCGGTAGCGACGCCATTTCCCATTGCGGTAAGCAAAGGTCATCCTACCCGGTGTAGGTGTTAACAAGGTGTGAATCATCTAGGTGCGCCCTATAAAGTGGTGCTAAAATGTTGTGGCGTATTGCCTTAATTTGACCACGTAGAGCTTCTTATCCTGGCAAGGACTTCTGATTGCTTGCCTTGTTCGTATTGCGCTGTTTTGACAACTTGGATTTGGACTTTCTAGCAACTTACCTGGGCGTCTTGGGTCAGGATATGGCTTCAGTCCCCCTCCCCCCCTTGATTATTTTGGCCTTAGGGTCTAATTTGATTAGTTGCCTTTCCTGCTGGTTTTGAGAGTAGCTGTGTAACCATTAGGCACTTTGTGGAGTGTGTGCCTCTTCCACATGTGTAAAGATGTTTTCTTAAAACTGTCAGTCTGTTTTTGTGATGTATGTATGTTATTGCTCACACTGTACGTAACATTAGTTTCGTGCATGCATTACACGTGTATTAATGTGCTGCTGACTGACACTGATCACTGACACTATGTGCCTGCCTTTCTGCCTGTGTTCTGTACAGCTGAAGCCGTTGCCATGAGCTCACAGAGAACCAGTTGTGAGTTTGCCAAGAACAATAGCTTGCTGAGAGAGTGCACTGCATGTTAAGTGTATGTGATCTAATGTGGTAGGTAATGGTGTGTGTGTGTGTGTGCGTGTGCATGTGTGTGTGTGTGTGTGTGTGTGTGTGTGTGTGTGTGTGTGTGTGTGTGTGTGTGTGTGTGTGTGTGTGTGTGTGTGTGTGTGTGTGTGTGTGTGTGTGTGCATGTGTGCGTGCGTGCGTGCGTATGTGTAGTGGACTCTCTACTCACTAGCAGTTGTGTGTGTCAATTGTGTGTGTCCTCTCTTAGCCGTTGCAGGCAGTGACAGTTATGCTCCTGAACACGATGCTGCTCTCTCACAGGCAGTGCATTGTGAGAATAGTCCCCCAGCACTGTTTGTTTGGTATTTGCATCATTTCTTCCTTGTGTCAGCTGTTCATGTCAGCCTCCTTGTTCCCCTCCCCTTGGTGTAGCTGACAGGAACTATGCCGTTATCCTGAGGAGCCATGTGAGCAGTAAAGCAGCTGTCAGGGGAAGAGCACTGCTGGAATTGCTTGGGTTTGACACAGCAGAAATTGACACATTTTATGCAAACAACCCATCTAATGTGGAAGAGGCTGTCCATGTTGGTTTGCTGAAGTGGGTGGAACGCGAGCCTCCCAAAACCTGGAAGGTGCTGACTGAGGCAATGAAAGATGCAGACATTGCTCAGCAGCATGTTGAAGGGCTCAAAGAACACCTGCTGAAAGGTGTGTGTGTGTGTGTGTCTGTCTGTCTGTCTGTGTGTGTGTTTGTGTGTGTGCGTGTGTGTGTGTGTGTGTGTGTGTCTGTGTGTGTGTGTTTGTCTGTGTGTGTGTGTTTGTCTGTGTGTGTGTCTGTGTGTGTATGTGTGTGCACGTGTGCATGTGTGTGTGTCAGAGTGTTTCCTCTAGTGTATGCTAGATGCTTCCTTTATGCTGGAAGGTGAACCTCACCTGAACGTTGTGGAAGAAAAGAGGGACATAGGCAAGACAAGGAAGTTGCAGGTTTGTAGTGCTTGTGTGTGCGCGTGTGTGTGCGCGTGTAGTCACTGGTTGTGTACACATGTACAATATGAGTCCCTGACACTACACTCAATTTTGGTCAGGCAGTGCAAGCTCATACAGGTACTGTTTGCTTTATTCACTATCGCACAGGGTCATCCTCAAATGTCGTACCTTGTTGGAGTGCTGGTCTTGCTACTCAGTGTGGGACTCGGTCTCTGGCAGTTTCATGTTAGTGTGGTGCATCTGTGCATTGGTTGCACAAGCTCCCTCCTACAGGAGTGGCTTACTGCAGTCTCTGTTTGTGTACATCTTCTTGTGCGTGTAGTTTACTGTGGACATGACCAAGCCCAGGCACCCTCCCCCACACCCTCATCCCCACCCTCACCCTAACCTGCATGCACACCCTCCCCACCACCCTCCCCCACATCCTCCCCCACATCCTCACCCTCTCCCACATTCTCCCCCACATCCTCCCCCACACCCTACCCCTCCCCCACATCCTCACACATAAGTGGGTGGAACGTGAGGCTCCCAAAACTTGGCTCAAGGAACACCTGCCGAAAGGTGTGTGCACGTGTGCATGTGTGTGTGTGCGTGTGTGTGTGTGTGTGTGTCTGTGTGTGTGTTTGTCTGTGTGTGTTTGTCTGTGTGTGTGTCTGTGTGTGTATGTGTGTGCACGTGTGCATGTGTGTGTGTCAGAGTGTTTCCTCTAGTGTATGCTAGATGCTTCCTTTATGCTGGAAGGTGAACCTCACCTGAACGTTGTGGAAGAAAAGAGGGACATAGGCAAGACAAGGAAGTTGCAGGTTTGTAGTGCTTGTGTGTGCGCGTGTGTGTGCGCGTGTGTGTGCTTGTGTGTGCAGAACTGCCATAGACTGAGTCCAAGCAGCAAGGCCAACCCTCCAATATAGAAGTGGCTTATGCTCCCTGCAGACTCTGTTTGTGTACATCATATTGTGTGTGTAGTGTACTGTAGATGCAAGCTGAGTGGGCTGTGGACAAGCTCACATGTTCACATGTCGCACTTCTCCCTTCTAGTCACATGTAGGGGCTATCACTGCCAGTGATGAGGCACTGAGAGATGAGCTGATAAAAGATGCTCCTGAAAACGATGCTGTTCTCTCACAGGCAGTGCATTGTGAGAATAGTCCCTCAGCACTGTTTGTATTTGCATCATTGCTTCCTTGTGTCAGCTGTTCATGTCAGCCTCCTTGTTCCCCTCCCCTTGGTGTAGCTGACAGGAACTATGCCGTTATCCTGAGGAGCCATGTGAGCAGTAAAGCAGCTGTCAGGGGAAAAGCACTGCTGGAATTGCTTGGGTTTGACACAGCAGAAATTGACACATTTTATGCAAACAACCCATCTAATGTGGAAGAGGCTGTCCATGTTGGTTTGCTGAAGTGGGTGGAACGTGAGCCTCCCAAAACCTGGAAGGTGCTGACTGAGGCAATGAAAGATGCAGACATTGCTCAGCAGCATGTTGAAGGGCTCAAAGAACACCTGCTGAAAAGTGTGTGTGTGTCTGTCTGTGTGTGTGTGTGTGTGTCTGTCTGTATGTGTTTGTGTGTGTGTGTGTGTGTGTGTGTGTGCACGTGTGTGTGCACGTGTGCATCTGTGTGTGTGTGTGCACGTATGCGTGCATGTGTGTATGTATGTGTGCACGTGTGCATGTGTGTGTGTATGCATGTATGCGTGGATGTGTGCATTTGTGCATGTGTGCATGTGTGCATGCGTATGTGAGTGTGTGCATGTGTGTGTGTGTGTGTGTGTGTGTCAGAATGTTTCCTCTAGTGTATGATGTTTTCCTTCATGCTGGAAGGTGAACCTCACCTGAACGTTGTGGAAGAAAAGAGGGACATAGGCAAGACAAGGAAGTTGCAGGTTTGTAATGTTTGTGTGTGTGCGTGTGTGCGTATGTGGGTGTAGTCACTGGTTGTGTACACATGTGTAATATGAGTCCCCTGACACAATACTCACTTTTGGCCAGGCCGTGCAGCTCATACATGCATACACTGTTTGCCTTATTCACTATCGCACAGGGGTGTCCTCAAATGCTGTACGTACTTGGAACCAAATGATACAATCTAGTATGTCACTACACTAACATAATTTATATAGAACTGCCAGAGACTGAGTCCAAGCAGCAAGGCCAACCCTCCAATATAGAAGTGGCTTATACTCCCTGCAGACTCTGTTTGTGTGCACCTTATTCTGCTGTGGTGTACTGTAGATGCATCCAAGCCCAAGCAGACTGAGGACAAGCCCACATGTTCACATGCCACCACTCCCTTCTAGTCACATGTAGGGGCTATCACTGCCAATGATGAGGCACTGAGAGACGAGCTGATAAAAGATGCCGGAGGATATCGGACTGACATCTATTTTGATATCTTTGGAAACAGGATTGTAGGCATTGGGCATCTTATACTGCCCAGAGACCCAGAGCATGGGAAGCCAATTGGGACCAGGGTGACTGATGCACGAGTGCAGGAGCTCCTCACACAAGATATCAATATCGCTCTGGCAGACTGCCAGGCCGTCTTCCCCACCTTCAGCTCTCTCCCAGATGAGGCACAAAGGATCATTGCCAACATGATGTTCAACGTAGGACGAACACGGTTTGAGACCTTTAGGAAACTCATTGCCGCTGTGAATGCCCGTGATTGGAGCAAGGCTGCAGTTGAGATGGAGGACAGCAACTGGTTTTGGCAGGTGCGGCATAGGGCTAAACGGCTGGTACGGAGGATGCAGGTCCTTGTGCAGAGAGAAGCTGGAAGGAGTATAGCTGCAGGCACAAGCAACAGTGGTTTATAGCCACACTGCTATAGACAAGCACATGCAGTGATTGTGGCTAGGCTGTGGGTGTTGCAGTGCATGAGAGCTGTACATAGGAACCACTGCATTCACAATTGCACCAAACACAAGTGTGTGCAGTATTTTGTGTGTACAGTCGCACGAAAGCATGTATCGATGATGTGGTAGAGGCTCATGCTACAGTCACAAATAACTGTTTAACTGTTATTTGTGACTGGCGAAGACCTTCGAGGTCGAGACATCTCACTGAAATCTGTCTTTGCTACGTGAATGCTCAAGAAAGTAACTTCAATGTATCGATGCATGGTGGATGGACATTGTGGCATGTCACGTAATATTTGGACCCCCATAATAAACGTTCCCCCCGGAACAAATATTTCAGAAATAGCGTGAAATATTTGTACCCCCCTTGAAAAAAAACGTTCCGCCCTTTGCCCATTTAACGAGATCGTGTCGTAGTGTGAACTCTGCGAGCGAATGGCGGGATACAACCAGTATAAGAGGAGCAGAGAACCATCAGAACCTATCGTTCGGAATGGAGAAGCCAGAAATCGACAGAGAAGACCCCGTCTTGGAGCATGCGATCACCTACGTCCTAACGAAGAAGTACCCCCCCGACCTGGGCAAGGACCAGAAGCGCGCCGTGCGCAAGAGGGCTGGAACCCTTGTTGCGGAGAATGGAGAGGTGTTTGTGGTGAAGCAGAAGCGTCGGGTGAAAGTAGTGCAGTCGGTGGAGGAACAGAAGAGAATTTTGAGAGCCTGCCAAGCAGATCCCACGTCGGGTCACTTTGGAATGACGAAGACATGGCGAAGAGTTGCCGAACGGTTCCACTGGAAGGGACTAGCCAATGATGTCAGGACACTGGTGAGTTTGAACTCAGGATCTAGAGTAAATCTTGTTCGATGTATGCTGGGTGTACGTATAGTATACGTAGCTAGCTAGCTAGGTAGGTAGGTAGCAATACACACTGCTTACAAAATCAATACGTTCTCATCTTCCATTCAGGTGCAGCACTGCCCAACATGTCAGCACATGAATAAGAAGATGGATATTGAGAGGCCTGAATTACACCCAATTCCTGTAAAGGCACCTTGGCACCACTTGGGCATGGATTTTGTTGGCCCTATCAGTCCTCCAGCACAGAGCGGCAATCGGTATGTGCTGACCATCTCAGACTATTTCACGAAGTTTGGATGGGCAGTTGCTCTGCCAACCAAAGAAGCTTCAGGAGTTGTTGCTGCACTTCGAGAGGTATGCAAAGGCTATATATGTAGTCCAGTCTATACTGTGCAGGATTGATACAGTCCAGTGCATGCTATATGCTATGATTATGCCAGCTAGATGACAAACACCTGATTTCTCTCCTATCTCTCCTATAGCTGTTCTTCATTATGGGACTTCCTGCAGTCATCACAACTGATCAAGGAAAGGAGTTTAGGAACCTGCTCAATGCGGCACTGATGAAAGAATTCAGAATAAAGCATCGGCTCACCACCTGCTACCACCCGCAGGCAAACGGACTGGATGAGAGATTTAATCAGACACTGTGTAATGCTTTAGCCAAGAATGCACAGGAGGATCGCACCACCTGGGACAGCAACCTAAAGGAGATTATCTACGCCTATAATACGGCTGTGCAGGAATCGTCTAGGCACACACCATTCGAAGCAATGTTCGGAAGAATTGCCAGACTGCCGATTGATTATAATGCCATGGATTCCTATGACCCAGAAAAACAGCTGCCAGAGAGGAGCCACCAAGTACAGCAGTCCCCCTCCTTCAGTCCAGTGAGGGAGGCACTGGCATTCATGACAGAAGGGCCTGAGGAGGCTGCTCCGAAGAAGAAGAAGAATAAAATGCCCATCTCCACCACCTGACCTACCCTTTATACAAATTTTCAATGCCAGCGGATGCCACTGGGTTGTGGCGTCTAACATCAGATGCGATGCAGGGACTGTGAAGCTGTATGACAGCAGCTGCAAGAGCAAAATGGACTCTGCCCGCGACAGTGCCACAAATCAGATCCTGGACAACCTTTGCAAGACTGAAGAAGCACTGATGTCAGTTGAAATGGTGAATGTGCAACAGCAACAGGGAGGAAGTGACTGCGGTGTTTTTGCAATTGCCTTTGCAACGGCTCTTGTGTTTGGACAGTGCCCGTCCATGAGAAATTACACGCAGAAGAAGATGAGGCAGCACCTGTTGGACTGCATCGAGAAGAAAGAGCTCACTCCCTTCCCTTCAAGGAAGGTGAACACACGGTACTACAGTCCACTGTACAACTTTTACACAGTTATGGTGATTTGCAAGTGCCGCGGAGTTGAAGCTGGGATACAGATCATGTGCGACCACTGTGGGATGTGGTATCACATCGCCTGCATTGGCATGGCCAAAGACAGTCCCTTGTTGAATGACTCTAATGCTTGGCTGTGTAGTTCTTGTAAATAGACTGTGCTTTCCTGCTATTTGTATATTATATATTTGTATATTTCCATATGCAGTAAATTTCCATATGAAACTTAGTTAATGCTAGTTGAACAACTTGATATATATGCTTGCAACTTTAGCGTAAGTTTAGCTAGCAATGGAAGACAGAGCACAGCACGTACATATCGCCGCTAGCGCCATGTTTACTGGAGTTGTAACACTGCCCGTTACGTAGAGGTACCTGCTTGTTGTGTTATAGTGCTTGCTACACTAGTGTGCTACATCAACTAACTGGGGGTCCAAATATTTCACAGGGAGTCCAAATATTTCAATGTCCTACTGAAATATTAGTTCCGGGGTCCATATATTTCGAAATATTTGTTCCGGGGGGAACCATTTTAGGGGGGTCCAAATTTTTCGTGACAGGCACTTCAGTGAAGTGTCAGTTCCACCAACAGAATTTTGCATAGCTAACAGTCACAGGGTAACAAACAGGACGATGGCGATGTGATTTCTGCCAAATTTGGGCTGCACACTGTGTGCGTTTAGAATTCTGTAGTTTTCCTGGAAAAAAATCATGTTAATTAAGAGGTGCTGTAGCTGGCTTCTGTTGTCTTTTCTCGGTGGAGCATGGCCCCAACCTTGCACGGACAATCTCAATGGGGTGCAACGTGTGCACGTGTAAACGTCCGAGCAGCAGTGAGATGTGAGGTGAGCGGCAGACTGGGACCATGGACGTACATTTCTTATTAGTTACGCCTCCTACACGGCCAAAACTTTCGATATCGGAAACGATCGCAGGCTCTTCAGACCGTTTAACACGATACCGTCTACGAATCGGAAACGATCCGAAGGGGCTACGATATCTGTCGAAGTCGTACACGGCCTACACGATACGATATGGTCCAGCAGTACGTGTACGGTACGATATCGAAGTAAGTCTTTGCAAGAAAAGAGCGGGAAAATCAATCGCGCATTGGAAATGATGTCACACTGCTCGCGCGGTTAGCGCAATGTGCGCACACTGCAGGTTTTGCCCCGCATGCGCAAGCTTTGATGGCTCACGAGACGTGAGTTGCTCGTTCAAACGTGTCTTCCCAACAGCCTACGCTTGAGCCAGTACGGTAGACTACAGAGCCCATTGGCGGCAGGGCACTGGTCGGGGCGGGTCGTGCACACGCGCCGCCTAGCCGTGCGCCCGTCCCTGGATCCGCTTGCGGCCGGCTCTAACTAGGTCGAGACTCGTTCAGGCGCTGCAGGTGCAATTGGCGGTGTCGCCTCACTTGGCGGCGAGTGCGCATGATCATGACACGAGGTGTGCATTGTGCGCGAGAGGCTGGTCGGTCGCTATAATGCGAAGTACCCGGCCAGGATCCGTCTGTTGATGTAAGGTGTTGTGTGCAGTATACGACTCGTGCTTTCAACCAATGAACAAGCCCAGGACCAAAGGTCCAACTTCTTGGGGGTATTTCACACAGAAATAGCTTTGAATATTGGTGAATAATGTGGCTGACAATCAGTCTTATAGTCAGGCTCCAAGTTTGAGTGTCAATATAGAAATCCAGATGCAACCACACACCAGAAAGTCATTAAGTGTGATACTATTCCATACCCTTCATGCCGAGCTGCCCACGGTGCAGGTTACCCACTCAGCCTGACCTGCCTGCGCCCGCACCCCCTGTCAAGTGGGCCCAGAGGCCGGACGTCGTCCTCATCACAATTCCCCTCAGGGACATCTCAGAGGAGCAGCTCAGTGTCAGCGAACGCAAGCTCTCTATCAGGTGGGGGAGGGGAGGGGTGGGGAGGGCACAATTGAGTTGTGCTAGTTGTTGCTGCTGTATGGCTATTCAGACATCCCCTCCCTCCTCCCTTGAAGGTCGCAGGAACAGTGCTGCACTTTTGCGAACTTACGTGAGCCAGAAAGCAGCTGGCAAGGACAGAGCCCTGATGGACTTTCTTGGTCTTGACCAATCAAGAATTCTGACACACTATGCCAACCATCCGCGCAATATAGTAGAGGCTGTCCAGGCTGCCCTGATGGAGTGGGCTGGGAGCAGCCCACCCAAGACCTGGAAGATGCTCGTTGATGCCATGAAGAAGGCTGAATTTGCAGTGCAGGAGGTCAGAGGGCTAACAGAGGAGCTTCAGAAAGGTACATGTGCAAATGTGCTTTGTGCGTGCATCTTCTAACTCTAGCCTGAGGTTTTGATGACCCTAGTCCGGGTCAAAACGTCTAATTTAAGGACAATTACCATCTGTCAAAACCCCAGGCTAGTGGAGTCCAAGATACGTGTGAGTACTGTGTCTACTCGTAGCCACCCAGGTATATACCCTTAAAGATCTTCTACTTCTACTCTCACATGCTATGGGTTTGTATGCTCCTGTGAGGTAGTCTCTATGTACCGACCAGTGGAAAGGGGCCAGTGCACAAGGCGACTCCTTGCACAACTCCATGCGTGTGTTGCTTGTAGCAGGTGTGCCAATGCTGTGGTGTGCTTTCCTCATGCATGGACCAGCTGAAGAGACCGCGGAGGATCTAGAGAACCTTAAAACAGATGATTCAACGGTACAGTTTAACTGCGGCGTGGGTTTGTGTATCTGTCTTCACTCAGGCAGTGCACTCTGTCACACTTGCTGCCTAGGCACCCAGTCACAGGAGAAGGACTTCTTCTACAGCGGAGAGGCAGAGAGAGGGGAAGAGGGAGGAGCAGAGGGAGGGAAAGGGTACGAGAGAAGAGGAAGTTGTCGATGGGAGGGCAGACACTTGCCTTCAGGCTGAAGTAGAGACGACGGTTTGTTTAGGTGTATGTTTTTCATAAATTGCACAATATTATATAGAATGTCTGTGTGCCTGTCTCTATCACATGGTGATATTTCAATTCTGAATTCAGAGGCCGTTATGGCAGAAACACATTACTGCAATCACCCTGATGTTCCTGGTGGTCCTTCTGTATGGGAACCTGCTGTTCAGTGTGAGTGATGTATGAAGCTCAGTATTACTGCACGTGATCCTTATATTGTTTCATACATGCATGCACATGGATATACACGTACTATGGTTTGTTCTATAGTCTTGCATGGTTGCATCCTCTTACTTCTCATGCCTGCAGCATCCAGATGTGGACAAACCAGACGCTGCATGCAACCTGTTCAAGGTACCAGTTCGAATACACATACATGGCTCAGTGGTCTCTGCTCTCCTTGCTGTATGACCTATGTGATGTTTAGCACATGCATGGTACCACATGGGCCCCTTCCACTGCCTATTCAGCCAACTGTGAAACCTGTGGAAGAGTTCCGACGGCACCTACAGACCAAATACAGCATGATTCACGCCCCCAGCACTACACAGCTGAAGCTTATGAAGGTGCCAGGTTTCACGTTCTTTAAACCTCTCATCTATGAAGCTGAGGAGGTTGTGCCCAACCAGGACGCCGTGGAGAGGCTGTCCCAGGGACAGGAGCCAGTAGCAGACTATAGTCGGATCATGCAGGCAGCAAGCGGAGGTAAAGTGGTCCTCCTGGAAGGTCCACCTGGTTCGGGAAAGCGCACGGTGTCTCGTCAGCTGTGTAGGGACTGGGCTTTGTGTAAACTTGGAATGGAGTTTGAGCTAGTGGTTCTTGTCCCACTGCGTGACCTGAGAAAGAAGGCGAAAGTGGAGTTGGAGGACTTGCTGAAGCTGGCCTGTGAGACCTTGCCAGATGGTGTCGTTCAGAACATTGAAGCAGTGGACGGGAAAGGAATACTCTTCATTTTGGATGGGTATGATGAGATTAAGTCAAGAACCAAAGGCTCACCGACTGTGGTAGAGAAACTGCTGTGCAGATCATACCTCCCACATGCGTCAGTGATAGTCACCTCTCGAGGCATTGCTGCCATGGGATTGCCTGAACGGCAGCGCATACACAAGCGGTTTGTGATCCACGGGCTCAGCGAAGATGACATACCATCATTTGTGAGCTACTACTTTGGGGGCAGTAATAACAGTGCCACAGCGGTACGGTCGGTGCTGGATGCACTGGAAGCCAACCCCCATCTGGCTGCAGCGTGCACCAACACCCTGGCCCTGGCTATTGTCTGCTACCTCCACAGTGAGCAGGTGAGCATTCCCAGCACAGCGACCCAACTGTACGGAATGCTTCTGGTCAGCGCTTTAAAAGAACCAGCCAATCAAAGTCAGGAGCCTGTTGAAATTCCTAAATTCATGTTGAGCTATGACGGGGAGACATTTTTGAGAGATCTGGTATCCTTTGTGCGTTCCGGTTCGCCCCTCAGCGACGTGAGAGAAATGGCTGGGCTGGCACTAGCGGGCATTCTGCAGGACAAGTTTGCTTTTGAAACTGATGAAGAAATGGTGGAACAATTTCTTGATGGATGTGACTATTACGGACTACTGGACTCCAGTGTCGCCGCGAATGACTCCAGACCAGGTGCCAAACGTAACAAGCTAATGTTTTTGCATTTGACTGTGCAGGAGTTCATGGCTGCCCTCCATGTGGCCACACAGACACCGGAGCAGCAGGCAGCCTTCTGGAGTATGCGCCTAGCAGTGAAGTACAAGGGCTACAGTGGTGCTTCAGGGAAAGACCGGTTCATGACAATGTTTAAGTTCTTTTGTGGTCTGACTGGACTTGAGAATGGAAGGCTCCAGGAGCAGCTCCTGCATGACATGGCCAACCTGAGGGCACCAGATTTCCAGTTCAGCCAGTCGCTAGTGACTGTCTGCAGTCTTGCAGTAGAGAGTGGCAACAAGGAGTTTGCGTGTGCTCTACTGTCTCCTCTCGGCAAGAAGGTGAAGGTGGACGTGGGCACTCAGCTAGACAGTGCGGACATTGCCTGGTGCCTCACTGCGTGCAAGGAGAACGTTGACGAACTAGTGGTGAACTGTTCTGGGACTTGCATTCACGATGTTGCCTACTTCCTCAGGCAGCTGGACCAGCTCCGGACACTCTCTGTCCTTGAGCTGCCTTATATGGAGTGCTCCAGTGAACTCCCAGACTTGCAGTGCTCTGAAGGTACTTGCTTTGCAGTGGTGGGTGGTCACGGCTCCCATGGCTAGCTACATGTGTCTAGTTCACGCATGCACCCCTCCCCTTGCCTTGGAGTGTTTGGTAGATACTGGTGGACACTGCAGTGGCAGAAAGAAACTGCTCTGCTTGCATACATGTGCGTAGATCTGCAGACCATTTCAGAATTCTGGAGGAAGCAGACGCATCCAAAGAGTTTGAAGATGAAGTTTGGAAAGACACTTGAGTACATCCCTCAAGAGCTGCTGCCTCACATTCTGGAGGTCACTCTTACAGGTTGGTCTGAACTGTGAAGTAAGTTGACAGTGTGCATGTGTACGTAAATTGATCTCCGGTTGCTATTATAAACTTGCTATTAATGTGTGTGCTTGGTCTTGTCCTGTGACACATGCAGGCATCACTCTGACACCTGACGCTCTGGTGTCTTTGTTGGAGGACTTGACATCTCTTCGGACACTGACGCTGGAAGAGATGCGGTTGTCGAGTGCAAAGGACACCGGCTCGTCTGTCAGTGTATGTGTATGTGTATTGTTGTATTATTATACACATACCCTAGTGTGTATATACGTATGTATGTGTGTGTGTAGAGGTCTCTGTGAGTGTGATCTGCACTGACTGGCAATGAATGAATGCCTAGTTAATTTCATGCACGGTCGGTTTCCTGTGCACACATGCACAGAGAGACGACCCTTCTGTCACAGATGCTGTGAGTGACGCCGTGAGGAGGCACCTGAACCTGACAGAGGTGACACTGGGAGCGGGCTGCAGTGCCACCCTCTCCAGAGGGGTGGTGAGGGGCATGCTACAGAAGATAGGCGTACAGAAGGTGGACGTTGTCAACAGCTTGGTCCTTGATCAAGTCATCTATTCCAAGACATCCAGTGCAGCACGGCCCGAGTGTGAGTGTGTGTGTGTGTGCATGTGTCCCTGCATGCAGAGGCTGGTCTAATGCTGACGCCGGTCTGTGTGTGTGTTTGCTCCTCAGCTGCCACGGTTGACATGGTCCAGGAGTTCCTTGTGCCGGCAATGAAGAGCGGGTCACTGAAGACGCTGTCTGTGATGCTAGAGAAGAGCTCGAGTGTGGAGAGCATTCTGAAAGAACTGCCACACTCGAGCATTGAAGAGCTGACTATCGTAATGGACCGGCACTTTCACTACTCTGAGGCGGTAAGGCCACCATAAAGTGAGGTGCTTGCGTATACAATCGCTGA
Organism: Aplysina aerophoba; assembly: GCA_949841015.1. Taxonomy (NCBI): domain Eukaryota; kingdom Metazoa; phylum Porifera; class Demospongiae; order Verongiida; family Aplysinidae; genus Aplysina; species Aplysina aerophoba. The sequence continues at coordinate 6,525,816 of OX465040.1, forward strand.
CCTAGGTCAGTGCTGCTTCTTCAGTCTCACCACAGTCTGGTTGCAGCCACCAAAGAAGGCCTGTCAAACTCAAAGACACTGAAGAGGTTCCAGATGCAGTCTCACTTCAACGATGCCTTCTTCACAGAGTGCATTCTGAAGAGTGTTAACAGGCCACTGGAGGAACTGGTACTGGATGGGTTTGTCTTCCGTGAGTGCATGACTACACTGCTCACATGTTCTCAGCTGCAACACCTGGTTGGTTCCTGTTGGTTGACCTCTTCATGGCCCCTGCAGACCCTGGTGCACTTGCCAACTATGTTGACCACTTGCGCAATGTGTCCTTGAAGAAGGTGACCTTTCAGAGGGTCTCCCAGATAGCCCCATCTGACATAGCGGCCATGTTGATAGGAGTCCTGGGGCAGAACGGGACGCTGGAGGAGGTGAAGATCAAGGCGTGGTACAGAGGGGACCAGGTGGGTTGGAGTGGGTTGGGTAAGCACTGCAGACCCTGGTGCACATGCTGACGGCTGCTTGTGGCAGTGCGCGTGTCACCAGTGGACCTGGTGCATGCTGACGGCTGCTTGTGGCAGTGCGCGTGTCACCAGTGGACCTGGTGCATGCTGACGGCTGCTTGTGGCAGTGCGCGTGTCACCAGTTAATTGGTGCATGCTGACAGCTGCTTGTGGCAGTGCGCGTGTCACCAGTGGGCCTGGTGCATGCTGACGGCTGCTTGTGGCAGTGCGTGTGTCACCAGTGGACCTGGTGCTTGCTGATGGCTGCTTGTGGCAGTGGACGTGTCACCAGTGGACCTGGTGCATGCTGACGGCTGCTTGTGGCAGTGGACGTGTCACCAGTGGACCTGGTGCATGCTGACGGCTGCTTGTGACAGTGCGCGTGTCACCAGTGGACTGGTGCATGCTGACAGCTGCTTGTGGCAGTGCACGCGTCACCAGTGGACCTGGTGCATGCTGACGGCTGCTTGTGGCAGTGGACGTGTCACCAGTGGACCTGGTGCATGCTGACGGCTGCTTATGGCAGTGCGCGTGTCACCAGTGGACCTGGTGCATGCTGACGGCTGCTTGTGGCAGTGCACGTGTCACCAGTGGGCCTGGTGCATGCTGACGGCTGCTTGTGGCAGTGCGCGTGTCACCAGTGGACCTGGTGCATGCTGACGGCTGCTTGTGGCAGTGCACGTGTCACCAGTGGGCCTGGTGCATGCTGACGGCTGCTTGTGGCAGTGAGCGTGTCACCAGTGGATTGGTGCATGCTGACAGCTGCTTGTGGCAGTGCGCGTGTCACCAGTGGGCCTGGTGCATGCTGACGGCTGCTTGTGGCAGTGCACGCGTCACCAGTGGACCTGGTGCATGCTGACGGCTGCTTGTGGCAGTGGACGTGTCACCAGTGGACCTGGTACATGCTGACGGCTGCTTATGGCAGTGCGCGTGTCACCAGTGGACCTGGTGCATGCTGACGGCTGCTTGTGGCAGTGCGCGTGTCACCAGTGGACCTGGTGCATGCTGACGGCTGCTTGTGGCAGTGCGCGTGTCACCAGTGGATTGGTGCATGCTGACAGCTGCTTGTGGCAGTGCGCGTGTCACCAGTGGGCCTGGTGCATGCTGACGGCTGCTTGTGGCAGTGCGTGTGTCACCAGTGGACCTGGTGCTTGCTGATGGCTGCTTGTGGCAGTGGACGTGTCACCAGTGGACCTGGTGCATGCTGACGGCTGCTTGTGGCAGTGGACGTGTCACCAGTGGACCTGGTGCATGCTGACGGCTGCTTGTGACAGTGCGCGTGTCACCAGTGGACTGGTGCATGCTGACAGCTGCTTGTGGCAGTGCACGCGTCACCAGTGGACCTGGTGCATGCTGACGGCTGCTTGTGGCAGTGGACGTGTCACCAGTGGACCTGGTGCATGCTGACGGCTGCTTATGGCAGTGCGCGTGTCACCAGTGGACCTGGTGCATGCTGACGGCTGCTTGTGGCAGTGCACGTGTCACCAGTGGGCCTGGTGCATGCTGATGGCTGCTTGTGGCAGTGCACGTGTCACCAGTGGACCTGGTGCATGCTGACGGCTGCTTGTGGCAGTGCGTGTGTCACCAGTGGGCCTGGTGCATGCTGACAGCTGCTTGTGGCAGTGGACGTGTCACCAGTGGGCCTGGTGCATGCTGATGGCTGCTTGTCAGCCATGTTTTCTGACGTCTGCATGCGCTAATACCGCTGCGTGAAGGGGGAGGAGTCACAGAGGGTCTGTTCCCCCGCTCCTTGCAGGCGCTCCATCAGGTCGCCCCCAGCTTCAGGTTGCAACTGCAGTCAGAGGTCACCTCCTCAGCTCTAGCTGGTGGCTGGACTGTTCATCATGTTCTGTTTGGAGTACCATAGCTAGCTATATAATTACATGGAGTATCGTAGCTGTATAATTATATTACATTCTCTTTTTTTATTATTATACACGATAGCTGGAACTATACCATTGGTCCCGACTTCGAGCTCAGCTGCAACACTGCGCTGGTAGTGGCAGGACTGAGCTACAACTAGCACTGATAGCGAAGCCTGTGAGATGCTTGCTTCCCGTGCGCTGCCCGGCCGCCACCTTAGCAGTGAAAGATTGCTGCCATTTTTACTCGAACAAACTTCGAACTTTTCTTTCCTACATACCGAAAGACGCTCGAGTACAAGATGAGCTGATGTCGAGATGAAGCCACATCTTCGCTAAGATTCATATTCTAATTTTAGGCAGGTTCTCGCTCGAACGGTAGAACGAGAACAGCATCTTTGTATGCAAGATCCAAAGTGTGTTGTGTACATGACAAGGAAAAGGCATTGAACAAGCGACTGGCGCACCCCATTCAAATGTAATGCTAAGAAAGGAGGAGGAACGGTTATGTTGTTACTGCCCACCACACTAGACAATTGCAGATGGTGAGTACTTCACTTTGCACTTGCTTTCCCACGGATTATTTAATGTGTTGCACACATGCATTGGTCTCCAGACGTCAGCAGGACTCGGTGCAATCCTGGACTTCTGTCTCAGTATTATACCAATCATGCAGCCAGTCTCCGTTAGTCACCTGTGCCACTACCACAAGCAGCATTTGCGAAACGCAGCTCTTTCAGCCAGTGACTGGAAATACCCCGTTAGTAGCAAAATGATTCGTTTCTCGTAGGAACAAGCAGCCAGTCAGTGTTAGCTTCATCTGTGTAGGAGTACTGTCAGGAAATATTTGGTCCCCCGTAATTTGCGGTCCGGGCCGGACCGAATATTTCCGAAATATTCGGTCCGGCCGGACCGGAAATAGGGGGGACCGATTATGCCGTGACAGTACATACACAGTGCTGAAAATAACTGTCTTCGTTCCTTATAGTTGAAGAGTGCGTCGATTGAACTCGGAAGTGCCGAAGGATGACCGGAAATACCCCTCATATATACCTTACTGGACCTTAGATTCACGAAGTAGATTACTCGCCCGACCATATCGCTACAGTGGTAACCAGCTGCAGTCTGGGCAGGAGGTGAGTCAGCAGTGAGAGAGACCACACAATTCTTGCCAACCGCTCCCTCCCGGCAGAAGGACCACCAGGTCAGACCAGAGCAGCTACTACCGGGTCGGTCTGATTTGTAGGGCTTTCAGCCTATTAAAGTCATTTCACCTGCGGCTGTGATGAGCCCTAAATATAAAGTGGTGCTAAAATGTGGTGACATAATTATGTAAATTATGACCACGTAGAGATCCTTAACTTGGTGAGCACGTCTGATTGGCTGCCTAGTTCGTATTGCGCTGTTTTAACAACTTGGATTTGGGCTGCCTAGCAACTTGTCTTGGGTAAGAATGGCTTCAGCCCCCCTCCCCCCCCCTTGACTTTTATTTTGGCCTTCGGGTAATTTGATTCGTTGCCTTTCCAACATAGGCTGCTATTGTTCAGTATATTAGCTAGCTGTGTAACAGGCAGTTTGCAGAATGTGTGCTTCTTCCACATGGGTAAAGATCTGATCTCAAAACTGTCAGTCTGTTTTTGTGATGCGTGTATGTAGCTATTGCTCACACTCTGGTGTCTGTACGTAACATTTCGTGCACGAATATTAATGTGCTGCCAGTATATCCCAAAACCACCTGCTGAGATGGGAGTACCAAAAGCTTGGTTTTCTGTCTGCCTGTGTTTTGTACAGCTGAAGCCATTGCCATGAGCTCACAGAGAACCAGTTGTGAGTTTGCTGACGACAACAGCTTGCTGAGAGAGTGCACTGCATGTTAAGTGTATGTGATCCAATGTGGTAGGTAATGGTGTGTGTGTGTGTGTGTGTGTGTGTGTGTGTGTGTGTGTGTGTGTGTGTGTGTGTGTGTGTGTGTGTGTGTGTGTGTGTGTGTGTGTGTGTGTGTGTGTGTGTGTGTGTGTGCCAGTTTACCATTCCGTTTTCAGCTTTTAGTGACTAAAACTGAAAGCTCATGAAACCACAAAGCGAAATGAGATTTCAGAAATCAGGTCAGTCAGGTCAAAACTGAAAGCTGAAATCAGCTTTCAGAAATCCAAATGGCATATATATTAGCCAGTTATCTACAAGCCCTGGGTTTGATTCCCGGCGGCACCACTTTCTTTCTTTCCCTTTGCCGAAGGTCAGAGTAGAATCGTTGGCAATGGGGAAAATGGGGAATTGTCCCTTTTCCCCTCCAAACAAAAGTAATGGAAATAGAGACTGGGTACGGTTAGGGTTAGGCTATAGCATTGGTCTGGACATAGATAATATCTTGGACGGTATGTTGCCATCGACAATATATAGCTAATGACTAACAAAATATGCCACCATAGACTGCTTGCAGTCAGTTGCTTGCATAGGATAGCTGCTAACATGCCATTAGGATTTCTGAAAGCTGATTTTGCACTGTGATTTCAGCTTTCAACTTTTGACCTGCCAAAGCAACTAGTGTGTCTGTGCGTGCGTGTGTGTGTGTGTGTGTGTGTGTGCGTGCGTGCATGTGTGTGTGTGTGTGTGTGTGTGTGTGTGTGTGCATGTCTGTGTGTGGTGTGTGTGTGCATGTGTAGTGGACTCCCTGCTTACTAGCAGTTGTGTGTGTCAATTGTGTGTGTCCTCTCTTAGCCGTTGCAGGCAGTGACAGTTATGTTCCTGAACACGATGCTGTTCTCTCACAGGCAGTGCATTGTGAGAATAGTCCCCCAGCACTGTTTGTTTGGTATTTGCATCATTGCTTCCTTGTGTCAGCTGTTCATGTCAGCCTCCTTGTTCCCCTCCCCTGTGTGTAGTTGACAGGAACTATGCCGTTATCCTGAGGCGGCACGTGAGCAGTAAAGCAGCTGTCAGGGGAAAAGCACTGCTGGAATTGCTTGGGTTTGACACAGCAGAAATTGACACATTTTATGCAAACAACCCATCTAATGTGGAAGAGGCTGTCCATGTTGGTGTGCTGAAGTGGGCGGAACGTGAGCCTCCCAAGACCTGGAAGGAACTGACTGAGGCAATGAAAGATGCAGACATTGCTCAGCAGCATGTTGAAGGGCTCAAAGAACACCTGCTGAAAAGTGTGTGTGTGTCTGTCTGTGTGTGTGTGTGTGTGTCTGTCTGTATGTGTGTGTGTGTGTCTGTGTATGTTTTTTAATGTGTGTGTGTGTGTGTGTGTGTGTGTGTGTGTGTGTGTGTGTGTGTGTGTGTGTGTGTGTGTGTGTGTGTGTGTGTGTGTGTGTGTGCACATATGCGTGTGTGTGTGTGCGTGTGTGCGTGTGTCAGAATGTTTCCTCTAGTGTATGATGTTTCCATTCATGCTGGAAGGTGAACCTCACCTGAACGTTGTGGACAGAAAGAAGGACATTGACAGAAAGACAAGGAAGTTGCAGGTTTGTAGTGCTTGTGTGTGTGTGTGCATGTGTAGTCACTGGTTGTGTACACATGTGTAATATGAGTCCCCTGACACAATACTCACTTTTGGCCAGGCCGTGCAGCTCATACATGCATACACTGTTTGCCTTATTCACTATCGCACAGGGGTGTCCTCATATGCTGTGCTTGGAACCAAATGATACAATCTAGTATGTCACTACACTAACATAATTTATATAGAACTGCCAGAGACTGAGTCCAAGCAGCAAGGCCAACCCTCCAATATAGAAGTGGCTTATGCTCCTTGCAGTCTCTGTTTGTGTACACCTTATTCTGCATGTGGTGTACTGTAGATGCATCCAAGCCCAAGCAGACTGAGGACAAGCCCACATGTTCACATGTCGCACTTCTCCCTTCTAGTCACATGTAGGGGCTATCATTGCCAGTGATGAGGCACTGAGAGACGAGCTGACAAGAGATGGAGGATATCGGACTGACATCTATTCTGATTCCATGGGAAACAGGATTGTAGGCATTGGCCATCTTATACTGCCCAGAGACCCAGAGCATGGGAAGCCAATTGGGACCAGGGTGACTGATGCACGAGTGCAGGAGCTCTTCACACAAGATATCAATATCGCTCTGGCAGACTGCCAGGCCGTCTTCCCCACCTTCAGCTCTCTCCCACACGAGGCACAAAGGGTCATGGCCAATATGATGTTCAACTTAGGACGGCCGCGGCTTGGGAGGTTTGGGAAACTCATTGCCGCTGTGAATGCCCGTGATTGGAGCAAGGCTGCAGTTGAGATGAAGGACAGCAAGTGGTATTGGCAGGTGGGGGACAGGTCTAAACGGCTGGTACGGAGGATGCAGGACCTTGCGAAGTCAGAAGCAGAGAGTGAAGCTGCCGGCACAAGCAACAGTGGTTTGTAGCCACACTGCTACAGACAAGCACATGCAGTGGTTGTGGCTAGGCTCTGGGTGTGGCAGAGCATGAGAGCTGTACATATGAACCACTGCATTCACAATTGCACCAATCACAAGTGTGTAGAGTATTTGTACAGTCACACACAAGCATGCATCGATGTGCATATAGCGGATCGGAATTGTGGCACTTCAGTGAAATGTCAGTTCTAGCAACACAACTATGTATGACTGACAGTCACAGAGAAACAAAAGGGACGATGCGTGACGATGTGACTTCTGCCAAAAATTTGAGCTGCACACTGTGCGCCCTCGTGATAACTAGTACTTACACCGAGAACATGAATCGCCCATTCTGGGTATGAAATACAACGTCTGTGCCGGGCACCTGAATCAATACACGAACCGCCTCTAGGGAATGTATTTCAAAGCGTCTGTCCAAACACTTGTCTGTTCGCAGCTCGCGGGGTAAGTTGACAAACTCCCCGCTCCGCATCAGGGGACAAGGTATGCAAACCCGTGCCATACAGATTGTAAGCGATGGAATGCGATCCGCGATTGACTCCATTCCAGAATGGTTCGGCTGTGACGGCGCGCGGACTTGAGTCGTTTGCCAGTTACCTCGGCTGTGTCTACTAGAGCTGCCGCCCATGGACTCGGACAGTAGTCTCGTAAACCAGTCCCCACCCGTCCTTCGGCCATTTTATACGTTGCGTAACGGACGGGAAGGGGTCTGGCACATAACATACGTGAGAATTCGTTAATGTCCTGGAATGCACGGACACACTGAGGAATTTGTTGAAGAAGCTTGTCCGGCTGGGTTGCATCACTCAGGGTTCTTTTGCGGAAATCACCAACCAAAGATTTTCTTTTGAAAGTACTCCTGCGCCATTGTATAACCTTCGCAACTACTGAACCGTTACCCAACGAACGATTTTGATAGCTGCAACATCTGTAGACTTCTCAAATGTCGAACGCGACGCAAGCGGCTAACTGGGTGCTGGAATTTAGCGAATATGAATCTTGAGGCTCTTCTTGAGATTATGACCGACTGTTTACTTAACCTGAGGTGGGCAGAGACTCCAAAATCGACGGCGACAGCAAGTGTCTGACTGGCGCGCGTCTTAGTTTCGCGTAACCAGACCGCTTGAAAGCGGTCTGGTTACGCGAGACTACGCGCGTCTAATCTCTTTGTCCTTTAGGTCGTCGCAGCTCCGCATGAATAGCCTGCGTCAATACGATGACTTTAGGAGGGAGCCTGTGAAGCGGCATGTGGCCAAGCAGGCCGGCCCAGGCTATTATCACTAAATATTCCGTGACACGGAAGAATACGGAATGCTGCGGTTTAACCGGAAGTAAATGTTTAAACGTCGTTTTCTCAACAACATATTATTATACTTTTCGTAATTCCACATTTTGCGTAAGTATATCTCAGAAACCGAACCAGCTACTGAAGCGCAGTAAAGTGCGTTGTAAAGAGGAAGAAGAGCGCATTCAGATCATATACAAAACTCAAAATCGAGATTTGCCCCCAAGTGGTCCCTTTTCGCAAATACTGTCACATATAGGTTATGTGCCAGACCCTTCCTCCCCGACCGATGACGTCAGTATATTAAAAATGGAGGGGAGGAAGCGGTCTGGTTTACGAGACTACTCGGACAGAGCTGACCGTGAGTTGCTCCAGACGACACCATGCGATGTTCAGGAGTGCACTGTCGGACGCTAGACCTGCTGTGTGACGCGTAGCCCCTACACCTGCGGCCGCGTCCGTGTCAGTCTCCAGCGCCTCTCTCTCTCTCTCTCTTGCAGGCGCCAGTAGCCAACCTTCTGGCGCTGACACTGTACTCTCGCGCAATGTGCAAGGTAAGAGAGTGATCGAATTGTTTTTGTCAGTGAGTATATGCAAGCTGGCGTGTACTTGTAAGTTCGCGCTAACTACACAGTTTGAAGAAAGTGGAGAAAAGGACCACGACCCGGCGCCCGAAATCGTGGCCTACGCTCTAACGCGGAGTTTCAGCCACGCGAGCCACCGATCTGGCCACGATTCTTCCTCTCCAATTGCCGTAGATATGGTCACGGGGGTGTCCCTATTCGCTGGACTGGACTACTGGACTGGACTACTGGACTCGCGTAATTTTATGCAAAAGCGTTAATGACGTCATAACTAATCGTCCGCCATTGTGTGTTGTACGGGTCGCTTCGATCGGATCTCTGTGCGAATGGATTTGAGCCAATCTATTGCACAGATCACTTCAATCTCTATGCGAAGGACCGGAAGACGTTTTAGATTAACCAAAGGGGCTGTCATTCAACGTGCTGTCTGCCAACAGGCTTTCGGCTTTAGCCGAAGGTGGTGCTGTGAAATAGAAATGCTTTAGAGTATCCTCCTCAGAGAACAGTACTAAACATAATATCTTGCAGATCATAACAGCAGCACCTGCGTATGATTCAACAGCTAGCTAGCTGTCATGATCATGTAACCAAGACATGCCCCTTAAGTACCTAAACATAAGTGTAGCTATATATAGCTAAATGTGTGTAGGTTGCTACATGTGTCCTTGTATGATGTGTGCCACCTGGGATGTAGTTTATATAATTATATTTATACATACCAGCAACCTTCCATTTTCATGTCTTCCAGTTGCTTCCATAGAGTATGTCTACATATTATTTGTATTAATATACAATCATTCTGATCATCTGTGCAATCAATCATGCATATATAACCATTCAGCATATACATACAGCACACAATACAACGATAATATTGTATAATAACAAAAATCAGCTGACAGCTAAACACATGCATCGGCAGGCTAATAGAAGATACAATAATAGTCTATCTATCCAAGAAAAAGAAAATCAAAAGCAATAGAATAATCAAATAAATGACTTATATGGTGGTAATATACATAGAACAGTAAAATAATCTGAAGTTAAACCGAACAAGTATTTAGCATATATATAGAGAGAAAGAGAGAGCACAGTACAATGATCTATTAAGACAAATCAAAAATTCATGCAGCAGAGATAGCTAAATACACACAACAGCAATTATTATATATACCATACAGTAATAACTCAACACTACAATATGGTAAATAACAACGGAATTGAGAGACACCAAACAGTATCATCTGCAAATTAAACTTAATGCTTTGAAAAGATGCTGCATGAGAAAATTACTTCATAAATGGTTAAGGAAAGTACAGTCTAAACACTTCACTCAGGTAGGCCTTATGCACTGGGTCAAGTAAATGCAAAACAGATCTTGCATCCAGTTGGAGTGGGATAAACTCAGGGCAGCGGAGCCAAACACATTGGGGTTTGCAGTGGTAATAAACATTGCCAAACTTGCTTTGACTTGGCGATCCTACTGGCGTAAACTCCCTCCACTCTTGATGCTTAATACAAAGGTCATCAGGGGGCTGACAGTGTTTCCTATACTTATTCTTGCAGCCAATGCATGTAGATATGTTGCCAGTAATGAAGGCAAGAAGAAAGGGATTAGAAGGTCCAGCAAGCGTAGGTGTTAGTGATGCATTTGGGTATGCCACTGAAGGTATGCATGTTCCGGCATAGTATGGAACAGGTGGGAAAGGAGGCTGTACAATGTTTGTGAACTGTGGCTGGTATACTGAAGGCATTACAGGTGGGCCAACACCAAAATGAACATCCACTCCAGCCTGCATTGAACCAGGTCCAGCAACCACTGCTGCACTGTGTCCAGTTGTGACAGTGTGTGTGCTGCAGTTGCCCAAGGAATTTTCTGCGCTGGAGGAAACTCTCATGACTGCCACTGGGCGTACCTGACCTCGTGAACGAGGAGCAACACCACCTTTGCGCCCCCTCCCTCTTGGCATAGTTGTTGTTGTTAGATGTGTGAGACTGGGTATCTTCTTCTTCTTCTGCACACAGCTCAGTAAGCCTTGCAACTTTCCGTGCAATTCTGCAACAGCTACCACATGAGAACACAATCCAATTGATTTCCAATTAGGGCAGTTTTGGTCGCAACTGTATCCTCCAGCTTTGGTTGGAGTAACCATATGTGGAACCTTCCCAGAGTAACTTAGTACCATCCTAGCCTCTGGGCTTTGGCCTGGTGCTGCAACAATTGCGTTTTGCTTTTGAAGGAGTTCTCCTGCCTTCCGCCAAATTCCCTCAATGCATGTCAGTGGTAGATTCAGAGTATTTGCTGCTGCTTCGGCTTCAATCGAGATAGAAGCAGAAAGGGCAGTCCCTTTACCACAAGGGTCTGGTTTGTGCACATCAGAGACAACAATGGAGTGAACTTTCTGTAAATGGCTTGAGCGCTGCTGTGCTGTCATTGTGAACCACCGATTTTCTTCAATTTGCAAATAGCGATACTGAGACCGTAGGCGATACTTCCCTCGATCAATAACAGCTCTTTCAATTTCTTTTCCCTGCTCATCGATCAGTTCTTTCACCTTCTCAATAAAGACTGGCAGTTCCCTACGTTGGTAGTCAAGCTTATGCTTCAGTAGAGCATTGATGCTCTCACTAGCATTGGTTGTGAATTGCTGAGGGGGATTTCCCAAGCCGCACTCTTCACGAACGGAACGCAACATGGTGTTACGCACCACTCCAACTTTGTTCCTTAAAAACCATTGTACAAAGCTTGACATGCCGGCTGAGCTTGGTACTGCGATTTCTTGCCAAGCTTGAACATATGAGTCAAGCTTGGTCTGGAATTCCGCATCATCTAACGCATCGACAAGTCCTTCGACAAAAGTATCACCAAGCTGACGCCCAAAAATATCGGCAAGGATTTTGTTTGATTCATTGGTCGGTACAGCACAGCTGCTGAGTTTATCCTTGATGTTACGGCGAACATGAATAAAGCAGGTTAGGTGCTGTGCATAGGACAACTCATGTGCAAAGGCATCTATTAAGGCCTGCTCGCCATCAGTGCCAAAGACGCGTACAGCTTGCAACTGGCGGTTGAGCCCCACGAGAGTGGAAGCAAAGTAAAGGTAAGTGCTGAAAGTCTTTCGATAGTGGATCAGCACTGGTCCCAAAAGAATAGGTATGCACCCACTCCGTCTGGTCTCCAAGAGTAGGTGTCTGTAAGTGATGGGAGTGACGCCAAATTCACCAAGTGAAAATGTTGGATCTACCGTGAGAACTCCAAACTCAAAAGATGATGTACAAAAACGTACAATATCATGTAACTGTCGGTCGAAGGCCAAAACAATAGCTGGATCTGGGACAGCTTTCACATCACGAACGTACTTGTTGCTAGGATCTTGTGTATATGCTTCTTGCATGACAGAAAATAAAACGTCAGCACTCGCATCACTCTGTTGACCGCTGTTGGATGAATGCTTCAATTTGTACTTCATATTCTCTACCTGTTTCTCATTCCTCGGCAACTCTCCAGATGCACTTGCACCAATAACGCCTCCTACTTCACGTGAAACGCGTTCTATTGTTGCCTTCGGGCCCTTAGCAACACTTTCGTTCTTTATTCGACGCAGTGTGCTTGGCCATGTGGGGTAGAAGGGCTTACTTTCGTTGGCATTTCCGTGACTTGCTAGAGTAGGAGTGAAATCCTTTGGTATGCGATACGAAACGAGGCACAAATGGTGAGGATTGTTGGCAGCATCTATGCGGGCAAATGAAGGAATGGGGAGCAGCTAATATAATTATGAATTTCAGCGTTTGTGTTCTCATTCGAATCATCTTCACAGTGTAAAAACATGCTTCACTGTTCAACTATCATGTCATATCAATAGATAAAATATACGTATTTGAAGACGCAAGTGATGGCTGACAGACTACACCTATCCTACAGATTACACAAATCCAAATTGACTTTCTGTAAGTACATTAAAACTTACCTGATAAGAAGCAGATAAGCCGTTTCATATCAAGGTTCGATGGGTGCGAACAATGCAGGCGGCGTAGCAGCACTACATTTGGTCCTGTTGCACCAGTAGCGGCTTTCTCAATCGTAAGAGTTCCTCCTTCTTCCTCAGAAACATGGAAAGTGTGAGGATGCGAGCCAGAGTGATTCCAAATTCCAAACTCATCCTTTTTCAGATCCTCTTGATTCTTAAGGTTGCGCACATCTACAACAAATGTAGAGCTTCTGGTTATATTTGCAGGCTTCTCCTTGCAGATTTTATCCTCATCCATGGTTAGGGTTGAGCAGGATCTGCAAGATATGCTCAGCACTGTGTATCCCTGAGGAGGATACTCAAAAACTGGCTGATTTTCTGCTTGTTCCCTACAAGACAAGTGTCATTATAATGCCATCAACTACATGTGCATAGTATCTGCATTATGAACACTAGTCAGGCGTAGTCATGACTAGTGTAACTGACAAATTAATACCTGAACTTGAGCCGTTTTTTGGCTGTACACTTTGCTTCTTTATCATCTACAAAGAGAGACGGTTCGACATGTAATCAGATTATAGCGGTATAAATATGCACAATTTTAGCCAATTAGAAAAAACTATGGCAATATCAAAGTACAATTCATACCATCACTGTCAGACTCTTTCTCGGAGTCAATAACTATCTTTGTTGGCGAATCCATTACTGTCATAACGTCTCTACAATGAAAGAGATGTATCCTAAGTTAAACTTCTACACAATACACAAAAGAATCAACACGAACTTCACAATGCCAACTAAGACTAACTGCAAATCTGCAGCAGGCAACAGCTTTAAAGGTGACTTGACGACACGTGGCATCTTGGAGGGTGATTCTTCGTCTGACAAAACAATCGGGTCTGCTGCGGTTGCACCGGACTGAAAATAGCAAAGTAAGTTTAAAATAGGCCCAAATACAGCCATCACAATAGTTAAGTTGCAAGCAGCTAACCAGCTGTGATCATACCTGAACATTTTCAGACGACATAACACACAAGAACAACAGCAAAAGCATATAGACAACCATGGACGACCTTCTCACGGCACAGACCTCATGCAGGCGCAGCAACTAGACTACTGCGCATGCGCAGCAAATAGAAATTAGTTTCAAGCATGATAGTGTCGCCCCCGCGAGACTTAATGACACCGATAACAAAATGGCGGACACGGAAATGAAGCTGAGCCTTAGCCTAAGCGATAATGGCTGTTTATTCCGAACGTATGTTTTTCTCTGCCATCTGACGCTAAGACAAACACGACAGGGAAGTAAGCGGGAGAGACTGGGAGGATTTCTATCATACAGCACCACCTTCCCCGAAGCCTGTTGGCAGACAGCATGTTGAATGACAGCCCTTTGGTTAATCTAAAACGTCTTCCGATCCTTCGCATAGAGATTAAAGTGATCTGTGCAATAGATTGGCTCAAATCCATTCGCACAGAGATCCGATCGAAGCGACCCGTACAACACACAATGGCGGACTATTAGTTATGACGTCATTAACGCTTTTGCATAAAATTACGCGAGTCCAGTAGTCCAGTCCAGTAGTCCAGTCCAGTGCTCCAGTCCAGCGAATAGGGACACCCTGGTCACGGGCGGGCCGCAATGCTGCGACCACTTAGGACCTGCGCCTTTGAGCCTGAATCTGTGCGGTGGTACGCTCAGCGGGCAGCTAGCACGTGCATGAGCCCGCGAGCTAGCCTGAGGTGGATGGTGGTGCGCTGCCAGTGAGTGTTATGCAAGCTGGTGGGTGTGTAACTTGCACACCAGTTCGCTAACTACACAGCTTGAGGAAAGTGGCGATAGTGCGTACGTTTTATTATACTACTACAACAAAAGTGAAGCTGGTGGATTAGGGGGGGTGTGCCAATTGCATACATCACCATGGCAAGAGGGTCTCCTTGTGTGGTCCCTCTTGAGACAAGATGCACTCCCCTCCATTGTAGAGCTTCGTGTTGCCCGGTACGTGTTGGTAAGTATCGGCGCATGGACAGGCTATAGCTAGTGTGTGAGCATTTGTCAGTGCGGCCTGATGGTTGAGAGCATTGTATACATTAGACGCGTTCACGAGAAATACAGCCTCTGTATTGTCATCTTCAAAATTTGTCTCATGGCATGGCACGGCATGGCATGGGACACTGCTCTCACATGTGGTGTCTTGTCCTGCACATAGCTGCAGTGTTTAGGAGGATGCCACGGGCAAGGTAGAGGGCGACCTTGCCAATAAGCTCTCTTAGAGACTCACCAACACCAGTAGGGGCTTTTCCTGAGTATTTGTCAATGGCCACGAGTCGACATGCAATCAGGAGAGCATGGTTCCACATAGGTTGTTCATAGCCTCTTGGGTAGTCTTGTGAATTGGCTTCACCACATGCGTACGTAGCTACGTGTGTTTGCATTGTTTCTTCTGTGGGCATGACTTTCATTGGCTGTTGGCGCTGTATGGCTATTCAGACATCCCCTCCCTCCTCCCTTGAAGGTCGCAGGAACAGTGCTGCACTTCTGCGAATTTACGTGAGCCAGAAAGCAGCTGGCAAGGACAAAGCCCTGTTCGACTTTCTTGGTCTTGACCAATACAGAATTCAGAAACACTACGCCAACCATCCTCGCAATATAGTAGAGGCTGTCCAAGCTGCCCTGATGGAGTGGGCTGGGAGCAGCCCACCCAAGACCTGGAAGATGCTCGTTGATGCCATGAATCAGGCTGAATTTGCAGTGCAGGAGGTCAGAGGGCTAACAGAGGAGCTTCAGAAAGGTACATGTGCACATGTGCTTTGTGCGTGCATCTTCTAACTCTAGCCTGAGGTTTTGATGACCCTAGTCCGGGTCAAAACGTCTAATTTAAGGACAATTACCATCTGTCAAAACCCCAGGCTAGTGGAGTCCAAGATACGTGTGAGTACTGTGTCTACTCGTAGCCACCCAGGTATATACCCTTAAAGATCTTCTACTCTCACATGCTATGGGTTTGTATGCTCCTGTGAGATAGTCTCTACGTACCCAGCAGTGGAAAGGGGCTAGTGTGTCAAGGCGACTCCTTGCACAACTCCATGCGTGTGTTGCTTGTAGCAGGTGTGTAAATGCTGTGGTGTGCTTTCCTCATGCATGGACCAGCTGAAGAGACCGTGGAGAATCTAGAGAACCTTAAAACAGATGATTCAAAGGTACAGTTTAACTGCTGCGTGGGTTTGTGTATCTGTCTTCACTCAGGCAGTGCATGCACTCTATCACACTCTATCACTGGTTGTGTACACATGTGTAATATGAGTCCCTGACACTACACTCAATTTTGGTCAGGCAGTGCAAGCTCATACAGGTACTGTTTGCTTTATTCACTATCGCACAGGGTCATCCTCTAATGCTGTACTTTTTTGGAGTGGTCTTGCTACTCAGTGTGGGACTCGGTCTCTGGCAGTTTCATGTTAGTGTGGTGCATCTGTGCATTGGTTGCACAAGCTCCCTCCTACAGGAGTGGCTTGCTGCAGCCTCTGTTTGTGTACATCTTCTTGTGCGTGTAGTTTACTCTGGACATGACCAAGCCCAGGCACCCTCCCCCACACCCTCACCCTCCCCCACACCCTCATCCCCACCCTCACCCATGCCTTCATGCACACCCTCCCCACCACCCTCCCCCACATCCTCCCCCACACCCTCCCCCTCCCCCACATCCACACCCATAAGTGGGTGGGACGTGAGCCTCCCAAAACCTGGCTCAAGGAACACCTGCCGAAAGGTGTGTGTGTGTGTGTGTGTGTGTGTGTGTGTGTGCGTGTGTGTGTGTGTGTGTGTGTGTGTGTGTGTGCGTGTGTGTGTGCATGCCTGCATGCGTGCGTGTTTGTGTGTGAGTCTGTGTATGCATGTGTGTGCATGTGTGAGTGCGTGTGCATGTGTGGGTGGGTGTGCACGTGTGCATGTGTGTGTGTCAGAGTGTTTCCTCTAGTGTATGCTAGATGCTTCCTTTATGCTGGAAGGTGAACCTCACCTGAACGTTGTGGAAGAAAAGAGGGACATAGGCAAGACAAGGAAGTTGCAGGTTTGTATATATAGTGCTTGTGTGTGCAGAACTGCCATAGACTGAGTCCAAGCAGCAAGGCCAGCCCTCCAATATAGGACAGGAGTGGCTTATACTCCTTGCAGTCTCTGTTTGTGTACACCTTACCAAGCTCACATGTTCACATGTCGCACTTCTCCCTTCTAGTCCCATGTAGGGGCTATCACTGCCAGTGATGAGGCACTGAGAGACGAGCTGACAAGAGATGCTCCTGAAAACGATGCTGTTCTCTCACAGGCAGTGCATTGTGAGAATAGTCTCCCAGCACTGTTTGTTTGGTATTTGCATCATTGCTTCCTTGTGTCAGCTGTTCATGTCAGCCTCCTTGTTCCCCTCCCCTGTGTGTAGCTGACAGGAACTATGCCGTTATCCTGAGGCGGCATGTGAGCAGTAAAGCAGCTGTCAGGGGAAAAGCACTGCTGGAATTGCTTGGGTTTGACACAGCAGAAATTGACACATTTTATGCAAACAACCCATCTAATGTGGAAGAGGCTGTCCATGTTGGTTTGCTGAAGTGGGTGGAACGTGAGCCTCCCAAAACCTGGAAGGAACTGACTGAGGCAATGAAAGAGGCAGACATTGCTCAGCAGCATATTGAAGGGCTCAAAGAACACCTGCTGAAAGGTGTGTGTGTGTGTGTGTCTGTCTGTCTGTCTGTGTGTGTGTGTGTGTCTGTGTGTGTGTGTGTGTGTGTGTGTGTGTGTGTGTGTGTGTGTGTGTGTGTGTGTGTGTGTGTGTGTGTGTGTGTGTGTGTGTGTGTGTGTGTGTGTGTGTGTGTGTGTGTGTGTGTGTGTGTGTGTGTGTGTGTGTGTGTGTGTGTGTGTGTGTGTGTGTGTGTGTGTGTGTGTGTGTGTGTGTGTGTGTGTGTGTGTGTGTGTGTGTGTGTGTGTGTGTGTGTGTGTGTGTGTGTGTGTGTGTGTGTGTGTGTGTGTGTGTGTGTGTGTGTGTGTGTGTGTGTGTGTGTGTGTGTGTGTGTGTGTGTGTGTGTGTGTGTGTGTGTGTGTGTGTGTGCACGTATGCGTACATGTGTGCATGTGTGCATGTGTGTGTGTATGCATGTATGTGTGGATGTGTGCATTTGTGCATGTGTGCATGTGTGCATGCGTATGTGAGTGTGTGCGTGTGTCAGAATGGAACAGAACAGAATGTTTCCTCTGTTTCCCCTATGATATTTTCCTTCATGCTGGAAGGTGAACCTCACCTGAACGTTGTGGACAGAAAGAAGGACATAGGCAAGACAAGGAAGTTGCAGGTTTGTAGTGCTTGTGTGTGTGCGTGTGTGCGTATGTGCATGTGTGGGCATGTGGGTGTAGTCACTGGTTGTGTACACATGTGTAATATGAGTCCCCTGACACAATACTCACTTTTGGCCAGGCCGTGCAGCTCATACATGCATACGCTGTTTGCCTTATTCACTATCGCACAGGGGTGTCCTCATATGCTGTACTTGGAACCAAATGATACAATCTAGTATGTCACTACACTAACATAATTTATATAGAACTGCCAGAGACTGAGTCCAAGCAGCAAGGCCAACCCTCCAATATAGAAGTGGCTTATGCTCCTTGCAGTCTCTGTTTGTGTACACCTTATTCTGCATGTGGTGTACTGTAGATGCATCCAAGCCCAAGCAGACTGAGGACAAGCCCACATGTTCACATGTCGCACTTCTCCCTTCTAGTCACATGTAGGGGCTATCACTGCCAATGATGAGGCACTGAGAGACGAGCTGACAAGAGATGGAGGATATCGGACTGACATCTATTCTGATTCCATGGGAAACAGGATTGTAGGCATTGGCCATCTTATACTGCCCAGAGACCCAGAGCATGGGAAGCCAACTGGGACCAGGGTGACTGATGCACGAGTGCAGGAGTTCTTCACACAAGATATCAATATCGCTCTGGCAGACTGCCAGGCCGTCTTCCCCACCTTCAGCTCTCTCCCACATGAGGCACAAAGGGTCATTGCCAATATGATGTTCAACTTAGGACGGCCGCGGCTTGGGAGGTTTAGGAAACTCATTGCCGCTGTGAATGCCCGTGACTGGAGCAAGGCTGCAGTTGAGATGAAGGACAGCAAGTGGTATTGGCAGGTGGGGGACAGGTCTAAACGGCTGGTACGGAGGATGCAGGACCTTGCAAAGTCGGAAGCAGAGAGTGGAGCTGCAGGCACAAGCAACAGTGGTTTGTAGCCACACTGCTACAGACAAGCACATGCAGTGGTTGTGGCTAGGCTCTGGGTGTGGCAGTGCACGAGAGCACCGCATTCACAATTGCACCAATCACAAGTGTGTAGAGTATTTGTACTGTCACACACAAGCGCATGCATTGATGTACGTATGTAGCTATAGTGGATCGGACATTGTGGCACTTCAGTGAAATGTCAGTTCTACCAACACAACTATGTATGACTGACAGTCACAGAGAAACAAAAGGGGCGATGCGTGACGATGTGACTTCTGCCAAAAATTGGAGCTGCACACTGTGCGTTTAGAATTTTGAAAGTTTATCTTGTAAAATCTGTCGATCAGGAGGCGGCTGGCTTCTGTTGTCTTTCCCCGGTGGAGCATGCCCCAACCTTGCACGGACAATCTCAATGGGGTGCAACGTGTGCACGTGCAAACGTCCGAGCAGTCGTGGGATGTGAGGCGAGCGGCAGACTGGGGCGGATATTTCTTATTAACCACGCCTCCTAGCGCACTGTGCGCACACTGCAGGTTTTGCCTCGCATGCGCAATGGAGCTTTGATGGCTCACGAGACGTGAGTTGCTCGTTCAAACGTGTCTTCCCAACAGCCTACGCTTGAGCCCGTGCGGTAGGGTACAGAGGGGTTGCATTGGCGGCAGGGCACTGGTCGGGGCGGGTCGTGCACACGTGCCGCCTAGCTGTGCGCCCGTCCCTGGCTCCGCTCGCGGCCGGCTGTAACTAGGTCGAGACTCGTTCAGGCGCTGCAGGTGCAATTGGTGGTGTCGCCTCACTCATTGTGCGCGAGAGGCTGGCCGCTGGTCGCTATAGTGCGAAGTACCCGACCAGGCTCCGTCTGCTGGTGTAAGATCTTGTGTATACGACTCGTGCCTTTCAACCAATGAACAAGCCCAGGACCAAAGACCCAACTTCTTGGGGCATTTCACACAGAAATACTCGGTATTTCTGTGTGAATATTGTGACTGACATTGGTCTTATAGTCAGACTCAAAGTTTGAGTGTCGATGTAGAAATCCACGACAGATGCAACCACACACCAGAAAGTCATAAGTGTGATAAGTCAGTGCTAGTCCATACCCTTCATGCCGAGCTGCCCACGGTGCAGGTTACCCACTCAGCCTGACCTGCCTGCGCCCGCACCCCCTGTCAAGTGGGCCCAGAGGCCGGACGTCGTCCTTGTCACAATTCCCCTCAGGGACATCTCAGAGGAGCAGCTCAGTGTGAGCGAACGCAAGCTCTCCATCAGGTGGGGGTGGGGCAGGGAGGGGTGGGGTGGGGAGGGGGAGGGGGAGGGGAGGATTGTACCAGTTGTTGCTGCTTGATTTACGGTGACCACACCTCTTGCTGTGTCTGGTGCAGTTTGAGGGGCGGTTCTGAGCAGAAGGGGTTCTCAGCAGAGTTGGACCTGTTTAAACCGGTTGTGCCAAGTGCTTCCCGGCACTCCAAGTCACACAGGGAATTGCTTGTGCTACTGAGGAAGAGAGAGCCTGGTCCCTACTGGTCACAACTGGTCAGGGGCAGCAGCAATGTGAGTGCATCTGCGTGTTGTGTGTGTGTGTGTGTGTGTGTGTGTGTGTGTGTGTGTGTGTGTGTGTGTGTGTGTGTGTGTGTGTGTGTGTGTGTGTGTGTGTGTGTGTGTGTGTGTGTGTGTGTGTGTGTGTGTGTGTGTGTGTGTGTGTGTGTGTGTAGGGCAGAGTGTGTGTGTGTGTACGTATGTGTGTGGTGGAGTGTGTGTGGTGTGTGGTGGAGTGTGTGGTGTGTGGTGGAGTGTGTGTGTGTGTGTGTAGGGCTGAGTGTGTGTGTGTACGTATGTGTGTGGTAGAGTGTGTGTGTGTGTGTGTGTGCGAGTGTGGCATGTTGTTTGTGTGAGGTGAGAGGTGTGCCTATGTTGTACAGCCACCCTTTATTTCTGTGGACGTGGAGAAGTGGAGGGACGAAGTGGACTCCGGAGACGAAGGAGGCCTCAAGGGAGATGTGAGGGGAGGGGGAGGGAGAGGGAGAAGGAGGGAGAGGGAGAGGGAGGGAGGGAAGGGGGGAGGGAGGAGGGAGGAGGGAGAGGGAGGGAGAGGGAAGGGGAAGGATGGAGGAGGGAAGGGGAGGGAGCAGGGAGAGGGAGAAGGGGAGGGAGGAGGGAGGAGAGGGAGGTGCTCATGCATACACTTTGCCACTGCTGCAGTTACTGATTCCGTCAGAGCCCATTTCGGTTGCCATGGATGCCCAGGCCCACGTGGGGGAGGAGTGTGAGGAACCCCTCCCACCTTTGGAGGTCCTCTCCTCGTCCCGTGCAGTGCAGGAGAAGGTGGTGGTAGCCAACGGCATCGAGGAGGTGGAGGACCTGGTGAGTAGCTGCTGAGGGGGGTGGGGGGGCAGCGTGCTGATGCATCCTGGCCCCTGCCCCTTTCCCTCCTCCTCCCTCAGCGGGGCTATGAGTCTGACATACCGGTGTTGGACGAGGTACCCACTTTGGAGAGCATCTTGAACCAGGTGAGGGGAGAGGGGAGGGGAGGGGAGGGGAGGAGAGGGTGATATGTGAGCTGGATGAGGTGGGGTGTGTATACAGGGGAATGTGTGTTGTGTTTCACTTCCCCCCCCCCCCCTCCCCCCCCAGGATGCAGATGACACGCTGAGTGTGGAGGAGCTGGGACTGGAGGATGGGTTGGTGGACACGGAGCTACTTGGCTCCCAGGGGGCGGAGTCCTGGAAGGACACCATCACTAGAGGAGACAACGGGTTGGCCTCGCAGTGCACCTCTTCAGTGACGACCCACACCAAGCCTCCCTCTGCCTGCCACGTGCCTCACTTATGTTGGCTATAGCCCTGTACTCTTTTCCACCCCTCCCTCTTCATTCCTCCATTTTATTACCTCCCTCTCCTGTCCTTCCCTTCTGGTCTTCCAATCTGCCCTCTACCTCTCTTCTCTGCCCCTCCCCCTCCCCCTCCCCTCCCCCAGACTCCCTCCCTACAGCTGTGTTGCCGCCGACTCACTTGTCAGTTTCAAGACTGTCCACAAACTGTCACGGCAACTCAAGAAATTTGCTGTGAGTCCAGCCAGTTATGGGGGAGGGGTTGAGGTGACACGCCCTTGCCCACCCACAGGAGAAGAAGGACACATTTGGCACTCCAACATGCATTGCATCCGGGGGGCCCTTGGTTGCTGTGGCAACAACCAAAGGATGCATTTTTTTATTTGGTAAGCTGTATGACTTGTGAAGGTGTGGCCCCACCGGACTTGGAGGGGTGTGGCCCCACCCAACTTGTGAGGGGTGTGGCCCCACCCGACTTGTGAGGGGTGTGGCCCCACCCAACTTGTGAGGGGTGTGGCCCCACCGGACTTGTGAGGGGTGTGGCCCCACCGGACTTGTGAGGGGTGTGGCCCCACCCAACTTGTGAGGGGTGTGGCCCCACCGGACTTGGAGGGGTGTGGCCCCACCCAACTTGTGAGGGGTGTGGCCCCACCCAACTTGTGAGGGGTGTGGCCCCACCCAACTTGTGAGGGGTGTGGCCCCACTGGACTTGGAGGGGTGTGGCCCCACCCAACTTGTGAGGGGTGTGGCCCCACCCATCACCACTGACAGTGTTCGGTAGAGCCGCAACCATCTGATCATGTTTGATATGGTCAGTGAATGCACTCACCTGCAGACTTTGACCCCAGTGTCCCGGAGAAGAAGCGGGGTGCCCTGCGCTCTGTGCTGGGAGGGGAAAACGTGCAGTCAGACTGGGAGAGCCATGGATCAGCCACCAGCCTCTCCTTCAACTGTGACAACACACGTCTTTTGGTTGGACACGCCAAGGGGCAGGTGGGAGGGGCACCGCTAGCTGGTGGGAGGGGCACACACTATCTGCAGGATGTGCTAGCTCACATGTGCCTATGCCCCTCCCCTGCCCCGCCCACCAGCTGGTCCAGTGGGATGTAGAAAGTGCGGTTTGTCTGAGAGATGTCTCCTCTGCCCACCCCAGGAATGCCTGCATACTGCAGGTCAAGGTGGGTGGCTCGTCACCCCATAACTCCCCCACACCCTCACCCACACATGCATACATGCACATGCCTCCACACCCACACCCACACCCTCACTCTCACCCTCACTCTCACCCACATCCTCACTCTCACCCACACCCTCACTCACCCTCATTCTCACCCACACCCTCACTCTCACCCACACCCTCACCCTCACTCTCACCCTCACCCTCACTCTCACCCACACCCTCACTCTCACTCTCACCCACACCCTCACTCTCACCCACACCCTCACTCTCACCCACACCCTCACCCTCACTCTCACCCACACCCTCACCCTCACTCTCACCCACACCCTCACTCACTCTCACCCACACCCTCACTCTCACCCACACCCTCACTCTCACTCACCCTCACCCTCACTCTCACTCTCACTCACACCCTCACCCTCACTCTCACTCACACCCTCACCCTCACCCTCACCCACACCCTCACCCACACCCTCACCCCTCCAACTGGCCCCTTCCTTACCTCCTCAGTACACCGACCTGTACAACACTGCACTCTTCAGTGACATCTCAGGTTCCATTTACAGGTTGACTTTCAAGTGAGTTGGAAGCGGGACTAGTGTCCTGTGGCTGAGTCATCCTTGCCCTCCCTCTCTGTGCAGGAAGGTGTACGGCTCACGCACATACGAGTCAATGTGCATCTTCTCAGGAAGGTATGGTGGGTACCCTACCCTGCACATTCAACCTCTGCCTGCCCCACCCACCTCTGCCCCACCCACCTCTGACTGCTCCACCCACCTCAGACTGCCCCACCCACCTCTGACTGTTTTCACCCACCTCTACCTGCCCCACCCCTTCTGCAGCCAAGGGGAGGCACTTGTGATGGAGCCGCTGAGGCTGCAATGGGATATGCCGGATCACCCTGTTGCTAAGCATCATCTTGTTGCCATAGGAACAGTTGATAAGGTGTGTCATGCTACCAACACCACGCGTGCTGCCCTTCCCACTGTGCCCCGCCCCCTCACAGGTGATAGTTGTCAGCTTGAAGCCGGTGAAAGCTGTGACGGGGGTGCGATTGCGCAATCCCCCTGACTCCCTCCCGCTGGTGTCGTGGAAAGTGTGCAACCTGCGGAGTGGGGACTCCGAGTCCTACCAACCGGTCAGCAGTGCTGCCTTGCATGGAAGGGTCTCAGCTCTGACTCTCAGTTCCTGTCCCCACTCCAGATTCTTGCCGCTGCACGAGGCTGTATTGTGTACTTCTCCCAGGTGAGGGCGTGGGTGGGGCTAGGTGAGGGTGTGGGTGGGGCTAGGTGAGGGTGTGGGTGGGGCTAGGTGATGGCGTGGGGGTGGGGCTAGGTGAGGGTGTGGGTGGGGCTAGGTGAGGGCGTGGGTGGGGCTAGGTGAGGGTGTGGGTGGGGCTAGGTGAGGGCGTGGGTGGGGCTAGGTGAGGGCGTGGGTGGGGCTAGGTGAGGGCGTGGGTGGGGCTAGGTGAAGGTGTGGGTGGGGCTAGGTGAGGGTGTGGGTGGGGCTAGGTGAGGCCGTGGGTGGGGCTAGGTGAGGGCGTGGGTGGGGTTAGGTGAGGGCGTGGGTGGGGCTAGGCTTGAACCGTGATCACTTGAGCTAACTTCACTAACTAGAGATCTAAACAATACAATGTCATATGTACTTCATTTGTATGCACCAAATGCCTGTGTTGCTGTATAAAGGTGTCTTGCACTGGTGCTGATGGGGAGGAGCTGAAGGGGAAGATTTGGAGACACTACAAAAAGCAGTACTATATCATTGCGCTCCACTGGTTGGCCAGCCATTTTGTGGTTGCCATGGATACCAGTGAACGCATGCACCTCATTCATGTGCCCAATGGCCAGGAGTATCAGGTGGGCTAGCAGACTAGACACACCAATCGGGATATCACTGGCTTATTACGTACCTTCCCCTCCCCTCCCCTCCCCTCCCCTCCCTCCCCCTCCCATCAGGTGGTGGATGTGAGTGGTGCTGGCACGATCTACAGCAGCAGTGCCTACAAGGCTCTAGAGGCAGGCACTGATGCCCCGAGAGCTATGGTGGGCCTCCTCACATGCAGTCATGCGACAGTTGCGACGGGCTGCATGTAATGTCATGTGATTGTCGTATGCTGATTCTGCAGGTGGCTGTGGGCAAATTTGCCTGCCAGAACTGTGTTGTGATGAGGTCTGGCGCGTACGAACTGTTCATGCTAGGTTCTCACTCTGTCAGTGCTGTCACTTTGGCAACCTGGAAGCAGGTAGACACACACATACAGAGACCACACACGTGTGTTACATGTGCACACACCTGCCCCTCTTCCTCTCCCACACGTGTTACGTCACACACCCCCTCTTCCTCTCCCACACGTGTTACGTCACACCCCCCCTCTTCCTCTCCCACACATGTTACGTCACACCCCCTCTCCCTCTCCCACACATGTTACGTCACACCCACCCCCTCGCCCTCTCCCACAGCGCATCCACCAGATCCTGCTGGGCGACAAGTCCCTGACCAGTCTCCACCGCGTGCTGGAACTGGCAATGGGGTTCTACCAGGGCAAGTACTGCGGGATGATTGGTGGGTGGGGCAGTGGGAGGGGTTGTAGGAAGGGCTGGGGTGGCGGGGAGAAGGTAGCATGCTGTGACTGTCTGTGTGCAGGGTACAGAGGGACTGAGAACAGCTTCAAGAGAGACGTGAAGAAGGCGGTGAGCTCCATCTGCTGTGGAGGGTGTTGAGTGGGTGTGACTAGCGCCGCCCACTGCCCCAGGTGGGTCAGCTGATCAACGAGGCCCACCGTCAGTGGATGGCCCACAGTGGACAGCGGGACATGGACGATGCCAACTGGGTGGCCCAGCTTAAGGTGGGTGTTGTCCCACCCCACATGGGTGTGTCTCTCATGCCCCTCCCCTCCCTTGTCCCCAGTCCCACTTTACGAGCATGATTGAGATGTGCCTGCAGTTCAAGCTCCACAAGGTTCTGTTTGGGACTGTGTTTGACCCGTTCCAGGAGAGTGCGGTGATGAGGAAGGTGTACTTTGACACACTGGAGCCCTTCATTCTGGCAGGGAGGTGAGGGGAGGGGGGGAGGAGGGGAGGGGAGTAGGGGTGAGAGGAAGGGAAGGTGTGCTGGGCTCCCCACAACAGCGTCTCGAGGTGCCTCCCATGTCTTGCGTGATTCCTCCTCAGAGTACCATACCTGACCGCCCCGCTCATGAAGATGATGCTAGGTGAGTGAGTTTGGGAGTCACTGATGGTCCAACTTAACGATATTCACACTTGTCTCTCTTGTGGACTGCATGTGCTGTGTGCCCCGCCCACCCCAGCCCACTGCCATGTGCTGTGTGCCACACCCACTACCATGTGCTGTGTGCCCCACCCACCCCTGCCCACTACCATGTGCTGTGTGCCCCACCCACCCCAGCCCACTACCATGTGCTGTGTGCCCCACCCACCCCTGCCCACTACCATGTGCTGTGTGCCCCACCCACCCCAGCCCACTACCATGTGCTGTGTGCCCCACCCACCCCTGCCCACTACCATGTGCTGTGTGCCCCACCCACCCCTGCCCACTACCATGTGCTGTGTGCCCCACCCACCCCTGCCCACTACCATGTGCTGTGTGCCCCACCCACCCCTGCCCACTACCATGTGCTGTGTGCCCCACCCATTGCCATGTGCTGTGTGCCCCACCCACTACCATGTGCTATGTGCCCCACCCACCCCAGCCCACTACCAGTCCAACAGCCGCTACTTTGAGCTGCAGAGCTGCCTGGTGAACCTGGATATCTCCATGCTGGACCTGAACGAGGCCGTGCGGCTGTGTCTGGAGCACGGACTCTGCGACGGGCTGCTCTATGTGTACAACCGCGGACTGCAGGACTACGTGACACCACTGCAGGAGCTACTGCTGCAGCTGAGGAGGAGGATGAAGGAGGAGGGGGAGCTGGATGGTGAGGGGAGGGGGAGGGGAGGGGAGGGGAGGGGAGGAGGGAGGCACTTATAATAATGGGCTTGGGTGGAAGGCACTGTGTTTTGCTGCCTGTTTCTCAGACTACTTTCGTACAATGGGCTACAAACTCCTGGTGTACATTAGGTGAGTGCCTGTGAGGTGTGGTGAGGTGAGGTGAGGTGTGGTGAGGTGAGGTGAGGTGTTGTGAGGTGAGTTGTGGTGTGGTGAGGTGAGGTGAGTGCCTGTGAGGTGTGTGGTGAGGTGTGTAGGTATGTGGTGGGGTGTGTAGGTGTGTGGTAAGGTGTGTGGTGGGAGAGGTGCAGGTTGTACTGAACGTGCTCCCTGCAGCTGTTGTCTGGCTGGTCGTGCATACCCAAAGGGGGAAGTCCCCCGTGACATTGTCCACAAGGTCAAGGTGGATGTAAGTGGTGTGGCCCAGCGGCTGCTGTCACCAGCGGCCGCTGTCACCAGTGGCTGCTGTCACCAGTGCCTGTCATGTCCTGTAATGACTTGTCTTGTCTTTTGTGGAAGGTCTGTCAATTGCTGTTTGTGGCCGAGAACAAGTTTGACCCAAAAGGTGTGTACGTGTGTGTGTGTGTGTGTGTGTGTGTGTGTGTGTGTGTGTGTGTGTGTGTGTGTGTGTGTGTGTGTATGTGTGTGTGTGTACGTGTGTGTATGTGTGTGTACGTGTGTGTGTGTACATGTGTGTGTACGTGTGTGTGTGTGTGTGTGTGTGTGTGTGTGTGTGTGTGTGTGTACGTGTGTGTGTGTACGTGTGTGTGTGTGTGTGTGTACGTGTGTGTGTGTGTGTGTGTGTGTGTTGCACTCCTCCACTTGCTGTGCCTGCAGACTCAGAGAACTACCCGCACATGAGGACACTCCTACTGTTTGATACCAGGGAGGTCCTCAATGTATTGACGCTGGTAAGTCACCCACTACTGGTGAGGCTGTGCTGGGGTTTCTCCAACAATGATGTCGTCTCCTCCTGCAGTCCTTCGAGGAGCCAGAGTTTGACTTGGCAGTGGGTGCTGGGCTGCCCTCCCGTCAGGAGATTGTGCAGATTTTGATGAGGATCATCAACCAGAGCACATCCTATCCGGGGGACAAGGGGACTTTCACTGTTAGGGGCGGGGAGGGTGGGTGTGACGGTGTGAGGGCGGGGTGTAAAGGTGACTGTGTTTTACACTGCAGGCCACTCAGATTGGGTGTCTGTTCACCTTCCTGGCCCGCCAGGGTGCACGGCACCCCTCCTCCATCCAAGTTCCTCCCAACATGTACAACAAGGTCCTGGAGTACCTGACCACACCGGACGAGGAGTTTGTGACTGAAGAGCGGCAGCAGGCCTTCCTGGAGCTCCTGGACTCTGGGGCGCTGGGGGAGGTGGACAGCGAGCAGCTCCTGCTCATGGCAGAGAACGCCAAGTTGTGAGTAGCCGGAGGGCACATGTCGACCCAGCCCATGCCACGCCCCCACAGCACCCAGCTTGAGTGATCCCCTACCTTATCTGCCCCTTCTCCTACAGCTATCGTGCCTGTGAGCGGTTCTATGAGAAGAAGAGGCACTTTGTGAAGGTGCTGTCGTGTTACTGGAGAGACCCCAAGCGGAAGGTGTGCCATGGCAGGAGGGGGGCGGGGCAGAGTGGGGCACTGTCTGTACCTCCAACATGCTGCCACTCCCACTTCTCCCCATGTAGAGTCAGGCGTTCTTCTACATCCACCAAGTCATGAGCAGTGACAACTACTCGGCGGCGGAGAAGGAGGAGATAGAAAAGGCAACAGTCGAGAACTTTGAGGTGACACAGTCAGCTTGGGAACACTAACACCCTACTACACTTCCTTATGTTTGCCTCCCTCTCCCCTACCCCTCCCTCTGCCCCTCCCCTGCCCCTCCCCCTGCCCCTCCCCCTGGGATGGATCAGGGATTAATTTTGACTGATGCTAGAGCTACATCTCGGCTGCTTGTGACAGACTTTCCTCATCGGCTAGCAACCGTGTTGCCACGGCTAGCCAGTCATAAGCAAGCCCAGTTCACCTTCCTGGAGGGTGTGTTTGAATCCAAGTGAGTGAGTCGCTCAGAGGGTGTGGGTGGTGTGGGTGTGACCGTCCCACCCCCTACCAGGCAGCTGCGTCCGGAGACCCAGATCCCGCCTCACGTGGGCGAGCGCTACATTGACCTCATGTGCCAGTTCAAACCGGAAGCACTGGACTTTTTCCTCCGCAACAGTGGTCACTATCGCGTGGAGGAGGCCCTGACGGTGAGGGAGGGTCCAGTGGGGGTAGCTGGTGCTTGAGGCTGGTGATGGGAGGGGCCAGTGGGGGTAGCTGGTGCTTGAGGCTGGTGAGGGAGGGTCCAGTGGGGGTAGCTGGTGCTTGAGGCTGGTGAAGGGAGGGGCCAGTGGGGATAGCTGGTGCTTGAGGCTGGTGAAGGGAGGGTCCAGTGGGGGTAGCTGGTGCTTGAGGCTGGTGAAGGGAGGGTCCAGTGGGGGTAGCTGGTGTTTGAGGCTGGTGATGGGAGGGTCCAGTGGGGGTAGCTGGTGCTTGAGGCTGGTGAAGGGAGGGTCCAGTGGGGGCAGCTGGTGCTTGAGGCTGGTGATGGGAGGGGCCAGTGGGGGTAGCTGGTGCTTGAGGCTGGTGAAGGGAGGGGCCAGTGAGGGTAGCTGGTGCTTGAGGCTGGTGAGGGAGGGTCCAGTGGGGGTAGCAGGTGCTTGAGGCTGGTGAAGGGAGGGTCCAGTGGGGGTAGCTGGTGCTTGAGGCTGGTGAAGGGAGGGTCCAGTGGGGGCAGCTGGTGCTTGAGGCTGGTGAGGTAGGGTGTGCTGATTGCCAATGACTGCCGCTCAGATTGTGGGCCGACATGGGCAGAATCGCGCCACGGCCTACCTCAAGGAGAGGATGGGGGACTACGACGGCGCCTATGACATACTCAGGAAGGTGAGATGTGGCTGGACCCATACCGAGTTTAAATGTAGTCTCCGACGCCAGTGTTTAGTACGGCTTGGTCCCATGCCCCACCCCTCCCTGCCTCATGCAGCTCTTCCGCAGTGTCTGCTCTGACTTCACCGACCGCTACCACAACTCTGCCACTTCCCAAGAAGGTAGGTAATGCTTGCACATGTGAGGTGTTCCCTGCAGCAGACGCACTGTTTCCCATGCAGCATGGTCGCTGGACTGCGAGGAGGTGATGCGGTCCTTCGAGCAGGTCCTGAACCTCCTGCTGCGCTCCTCTCGCAGCCTGCCGGAGGACAGGAGGAATGTGAGGGACTAGCCTGAGTGGGTGTGGCAGCTTTGGGTCACATGATTGTCACATGACCTTGTGTAGGGCTTGTGGTACAAGTTCCTTGACTTGATGCTGTACCAGGCAGGCCATGCCAAGAGGTCCCCCAACTCTGACCTCACAGAGTGTGAGTTGGGTCTCCTGTGTCTGGTACAATTGTGGGTTTAACGTGTGTCCCCTCCCCTCCTTGCCCCTCCCCTCCCCTCCCTTTACCTCCCCTTCCCTCCCCCTCCCCTGTTGGTCAGTGTTTAAGGAGTTATTGATGCGTTTGCTAAATGGGATGACCATGTTTATTTCGCTCACTGAGATTTTGCAGCTCATTCTTAAGGTATGGGCAGAGCAGTCACATGGTGGTCACATGATAGTCACATGACCAGCCCCTCCCCCACTTAGGATGAGGAGTTCAGCTCCGGCCACTTTAAAGACTTCAAGCAACTTTTTCTGGGAATGTTTGAAACACACAACTACGAGAGGGTGAGTGTGGTGTGGTGGAGAGAGGGACATGGCAGGTTAGAGAGGGGCGTGGCAGGTTGGAGTGAGGGGTGTGGCAGGTTGGAGTGAGGGGCGTGGCAGGTTGGAGTGAGGGGTGTGGCAGGTTGGAGTGAGGGGTGTGGCAGGTTGGAGTGAGGGCATGGCAGGTTGGAGTGAGGGGTGCAGTGAGTTGGAGTGAGGGGTGCGGTGAGTTGGAGTGAGGGATGCGGTGAGTTGGAGTGAGGGGTGTGGCAGGTTGGAGTGAGGGGTGTGGCAGGTTGGAGTTAGGGGTGTGGTGAGTTGGAGTGAGGGGTGTGGCAGGTTGGAGTGAGGGGTGCGGTGAGTTGGAGTGAGGGGTGCGGTGAGTTGGAGTGAGGAATGTGGCAGGTTGGAGTGAGGGGTGTGGTGAGTTGAAGTGAGGGGTGTGGCAGGTTGGAGTGAGGGGCGTGGCAGGTTGGAGTGAGGGGCGTGGTGAGTGAGTTAGTCACCTTGTCCTGTGGTATTGCCTCAGGTACTGAGAGTGGTCACAAGCCGAATATTGCATGATGACGTTACCATGGCAATGCAGAACCTGAGAATGTTAGCTAGTAAGGGGATGACCCCGTCATCACTGCGCTGTGTTGGCTGTGGCCAGGGAGCATCCACACAGATGGGAGGGGCAAAGAATGATGTTGTCCTGTTTCAGTAAGTGTGACCTTTGTTGAGTGATGGGCTTGCAAGCCCCTCCGACACCTTCCTGTGTGACATCAGTGTCTGCCTGTTTCCTTGTGCACTGCCAGCTGTAGCCACCTGTACCACTCCTTCTGTCTGTACCCCGGTGGGGGGCTGGGGCCAGGGGACCCTGCCACACCCTCCTGCCCAAAGTGCACCAAGAGTAACGAGCCACTCACTGCCAGGGGGCAGACCCTGAGAAGGGTAAGGGGGCGGGGTCAGCCCATGAGGGACCGTGCTGCATGTGATGTGTTCCATTCCTCTCCAGAGCCACTTGAGTGCAATGAGCTTCGACCGTCAGCACAGTGTCTCCGAGGGAGAGGTGGGCGTGGTGG
The DNA here is from genome assembly GCA_949841015.1 of Aplysina aerophoba. Lineage (NCBI taxonomy): Eukaryota > Metazoa > Porifera > Demospongiae > Verongiida > Aplysinidae > Aplysina > Aplysina aerophoba. Next base: position 6,557,408 of record OX465040.1, read on the forward strand.
GGGCTAGAGGTGGTAGGTAGGTCATGTGATCAGTGTACCCTCCCCTTTCTTGTGCAGGCTGACCTCGAACCATGGCAGATTGCTAATTTGGACCGCCTTTGTTCCACTTCCAACTGACTGGCTGTGTTCCAGTTTGAACTGTAGAACAATTGAAATGGGACGAATTTTGTGACACAAGTCCACTTGTATATTTTCTGTGCATGTCAGTGTGCCGTACCTGACACTTGTTGTGAGGGCACGTGTTGTGAGGGCACGTGTTGTGAGGGCACGTGTTGTGAGGGCACGTGTTGTGAGGGCACGTGGGCTGGTTCGCTGCAGCTCCGTTCAGTCAAACAGCAGAGCTGACATGCACGGTCCAGTGACTATAGGTCCGCTGCTTTCAGTTGTGTTATGCCAGATATGCCCAAATTATATGCGCAAATCACACTGAGCAGCACAGACTAGAAAGTGTATACCTGATTGAGCTGCACTGGGTCCTGCGCTTTGGGCTGCATGCTCTTCACATGCTCACGCATCAAGAGCTATACAGAGCTAGGGGTGCCATGGAGATGCAACCTGCCGATGACACTGACTTTGACTTTTCATGGCTGTGATGCGATGACTCTGCTAGTCACTGAGCAGCCCCAATACCACCCGGTGTGCAACACAGACATGACTTGGAGGGTGCATGTGTCTAGAGACCTGCACCGCAAGATGCAACTAGCCGACTTAGCCTTTCGGTGCATGTATGGTCTTTGTTGTGGCAGTGGGACATGCATGGGTCTAACTCAACAATGACCGAGAAACTGTGTGCACATTTCACACTTCAAGCTACTGCAGGTTGCTTTTGATAAACCTGCTGCGATTTGTGTGAAAGTGATCAACCAAATTACGCCTTTAGGACGCATAACAGAATAATTAGTCATTCATTGTTAAAAGGAGTCCACCTCTGTGCACAGGACTGTACACATACATACATACGTGTGCGTGTGTGTGCGTGTGTGTTTACACTGTGTAATGCGGAGGTCATTATACACACTGCCACATGTCATGTGGACGTGTCTCGTGATGGGGAAGCTGTCTGCAGTCTCTTGTCCATTGCTTCACTCGGTATGTTTCTAAGAAACAGAGAATATGAACGCAGTAACAAAAGAAACAATTACTATATTTCAGTACAAATCTGTGTACATACTATACAGATTCTATGCATGTTGTACTCGCATACCTAATGTTGACCTTACCTGCGATGCCACGCTGAGCAGACGCCAAGGCAGTCAAAAGAGTGCTTCCTGCATCCATCTATCCACCCATCCATCCACCACCACCACCACATTGGGGAGATGCAGGAGCAGGAGAAGACAGAGGTGGGAGTTCCCAAAGTAAAGGGTCTTGTTGTGGTGAATTGGTTAGGATCATACATACATACATACATACATACATACATACATACATACATACATACATACGTGTGTGTGTGTGCATGTATGACAGACCAGGCACAGAGTGTGGCAGCTCAGTCATGCAGGTTCACTTACCTCGCCATGTGTGCTTCTGGGGGCAAAACATCGGGGGCAAGGCAGCCAGAGGAGAGAGAAAGCTACCCTTGTAGACGGTGCTCCCTGAAGGAGACTTGACCTACAAGTACACCGATTGTGTGTGTCACAGTGCACCCGAGTGGAAGCACACAACATATGCCCCAGTTGCCCCTGCAATCAAATAGTCAATCACTAGAGATCGGAGTGCCCACACTCGATGGTGCTAGGACCCAGAAGATCCAATGTGGCACTAGTACAAATGGTACACGCAATCAAGCAGGAGGAGCTGGTTCATATGTATAGCTGAACGATAAAGATATTGACCAGGCGCACCTTCTGAAGGCTGACTTCGGGAACAGCTGTAAATTAGCTCATTACACTCCTCTCGTAAAGCGATTGCCTTCCTCAGTTGGAGGAGACTGATATGCCTCCACATCGCCCGAGCCTCTGGAAAAGAACTTTGATTTTACCAAAGCGGATGTCTAAATTGCACTGTTCACAACACTAACCAAAACAAGCGCGCACACGGCCACAAGAAGCCAGCCAGCTGTCCTCTCTCTCTGCGCTAAATGTTCCATTCCAAATCGGCACAGTCCCATTCCCATTTCAAACTTAATATTCCATTTGCCGACTCGCGAACAGCCGCGCACAAGGCTATGCACGCAGCTGTACGATACAAATTTGATCAAATTAACAATTACATATCTTAAAGGGACTGTCTGTAAATATGTTAATATAAAAAAAAAAAAGTTTTTTAATGTAATTCTATATTTATATATATTATTATTATTGATAAAAAATGTGCATAAGTTGCTCCTCAGAAGGTCCAACCCGGTTCTCGACAGATATGGTTCAATTCCATTGGGGGAGACCAGCCACCGGTATCCCAGTCCCCCCCTAATGGGGCCGGCACTACAGTGCCGTGTGGCTGACCTTGCCGCTCGCATGGCGTACACGACTTTGGTTTCGAACCCTGGAGATTTGGATTGGCACGCTGAGTGATAGCACAACTCGCCACCGCGGCGCACCTATTTAGGTAAAGTGATTTCTCCTACTTATACTTAAAGCCTGGGCATAGCTCCTATACATGTAATGTATTAGCGCGTGGTGGTAAAATTAGCGAAACGGTCGCGACTTGGAACAACTGAAGGCCACGCATGGGCTTATATTTCAAGGTGCGAAGTGCGAAAGCTCTCTCAAAGGTAACCTGGAGTGCACGTAAGGGAGGCCGTTGTACTTGTATCGCTTGCATGGGACGGCATGAGCAACAAAGGCGCGCCCGATTGTATACATCTAATGTATTAGCGCGCGGTGGTGAAAAGTGTGAAAACGTTCCCAAAGGCAACTGGAGTGCACGTAAGGGAAACTGGCCATTGTACTTGTATCTTGCATGGGACATAAGCAACAAAGGCGCGCCCGACGGTAGTATGAGCGAGACCAGGTCCCTTTAAAGGCGCGCCCGACGGTAGTATGAGCGAGACCAGGTCCCGTTCGCGGCGGGCGTACGAGGGCGAGGTGGAGCAGTGGGCGGTGGAGAGAGATAGCTGGATCTGTGCTTGGGCCAACTAACGGCCATGCATGGGCTTATATTTCAAGGTGCGAAGTGCGAAAACTATCCCAACGGCAACCTGGAGTGCACGTAAGGGAAACTGGCCATTGTACTTGTATCTTGCATTGGACCGCATTTCTACCGCATTTCTACCGCTAGCTGTATGTATGTATGTATGTATGTATGTGTGTTTATGACAATTTCCGTAGCTTGCATTGGACGGCATGAGCATCAAAGCGCGCCCGACTGTGTAATATGAGCGAGACCAGGTCCTGTTCGCGGCGGGCGTACGAGGGCGAGGTGGAGCAGTGGGCGGAGGAGGAGGTGGAGAGAGAGCTGGCGGAGATGACTGGATCGTTTGAGCAGCTTGCTGGGCTGGAAGAGAAGAAGGAGGAGGAGGAGAGTGGGTCTTCGGTTCATGGTTCAGAGAACTGTTTGCGCGAGTGTTAGTCGCTAGTGGTCATCGAAGTTGCGAGGGCTTTTAAACACGAGAAGCACGTGGTATGTGTCCTCATGCACCACTCTGACTGTCTGTTATAGGCCACTTTTACGTTCCTGGTGCGTGTATCTCCAGTTGAATGTGATCCAGCAATCCAGTTTATGTGTGCAGACCAGGCTTAAGTGTGTTGATATTCGCTTCTGCTGCGAGGCCAACCATTTTTCAGACTGTGCAGATGGCTCAGAGGAGAGAAGCTGCAAGATTACAGGTAAGACTGCGAGTGCTGTGGTGTGTGGGAGCTGGCATTGTTGAGTGCTTGAAGGAGTGGAGACATATGGTGGTAGGATGAAGGTGTGTGGGAGAGTTGGAGATGTGTGGGAGGGGTGGAGGTGTGTGGAAGGGGTGGAGAAGTGTGGTGGGAGGTTTGGAGGTGTGTGGGAGGGGTGGAGATGTGTGGGAAGGAGTGAGGTGTGTGGGAGGGGTGGAGATGTGTTGGAAGGAGTGAGGTGTGTGGGAGGGGTTGAGATGTATTTTAACTTCAGAAACAGCTGCAATTGACAACACTGCCGAGATCAACTATGCACTGGTGGATGACCCACATTCACTGACACTTATTTTCTGTCCAGGAACAAGGCAAGTTTGTGTGTGCATGTGTGTGTGTGTCTGCGTGCGTCTCTGCGTGCGTCTCTGTGTGCGTCAGTGTGTGTGTGTCAGTCTGTGTCTGTGCGTGTGTGTGTGTGTGCATAAGTGTGTGTGTGTGCGTGCCTGTGTGTGTGTGTGTGCGTGTGCGTGTGTGTGTGTGTGTGTGTGTGTGTGTGTGTGTGTGTGTGTGTGTGTGTGTGTGTGTGTGTGTGTGTGTGTGTGTGTGTGTGTGTGTGTGTGTGTGTAACGGTGTGTATAGAGTAAACTGTTGAGTCTTCAAGAAAAGGAGTATAACTTTGGCTGCATCCATCCCAGGACAGATTCTGTGTGTGTATGTGTGCGACTGTGTGTGTGTGTCTGTGTGTTTTTGTGTGTGTGTCAGTCTGTGTGTGTGTATGTGTGTGTGGAGCGGTGTGTATAGAGTAAACCGTTGAGTCTTCATTGATAACTGTGAACCCCCAAATCTTTTTAACTTCAGAAACAGCTGCAATTGACAAGACTGCTGAGATCAACTAAGCACTGGTGGATGACCCCACATTCACTGACACTTGCATTCCGTCCAGGAACAAGGTAAGTTTGCAATAACTGCGCGATAAGTCAATCCTCATGCATGAAGCACTCATTGTACATACGTTTAATTTTGGATTTTGCTGAAGAGTTCTTTCCTGTTCCCCAGAGTGAATTCATGAGTAGGGCTCACCCCACAGAGGCATGAAGATGAAGTTCAACTCATTGAAACTGAATGTGTGTTTACTGTTTCACTTTAAATTTGCAAGCCAATCAGTTTGGTGCAGACCAGGTTTGTTATTTTGTATCAATTTTCATACAATTGGACTTGACCTTGTTGCCTGCCAACCTGTCGACCCCTCATGCAGATCCCCCCTTCATCTCCTACTGCGAGTGTGTGTGTGTGTGTGTGTGCATGTGTGTGTGTGTCTGTATGTGTATGTGTGCATGTGTGTGTCTGTGTGCATGTGTGTGTGCATGTGTGTGTGTGCATGTGTGTATGTGTGCATGTGTGTGTGGTGTGTGGTGTGGTGTGTGTGGTGTGTGGTGTGGTGTGTGTGTGTGTGTGTTGTGTTGTGTTGTGTTTGTGTTGTGTTTGTGTGTAAGGCTTTGCCTCTCAAATGATCAGGGGCTGTGGAAACAGATGAAACTGGCCAAGCTTGAGGAGCAGTGGAAGGTGGCATCACTTGGAGATGTGCTTTTGTGCAGTTGTATTGCTAGATGCTCCATCTCTTGTTTCCCCTCCTCTCCCTGCCCCCTCCCTCCTCTCTCCCCTCCCCTCCCCTCCTCTCCTCTCTGCCCCCTCCCCTCCCCTCCTATCTCCTCTCCTCCCCTCCCCTCCCCTCCCTGCCCCCTCCCCTCCCCTCCTCTCTCCTCTCCTCTCCCCTCCTCTCCCTGCCCCCTCCCTCCTCTCCCCTCCCCTCCCCTCCCCTCCCCTCCTCTCCCCTCCCCTCCCCTCCCCTCCCCTCCCCTCCCCATCCCTCCCCGGGCCCTAGGCTGAGTTACGTACAAAAGGGCAGTTGGTGGAGTGTGTTAAGCTTGCCTACAGCATTCCTAGCCAACATCGTGCACAATATTCAAGTTAGTGTGTGTCTGTGCATATGCACGCATGTCTGTATGCGTGTCTGTGTGTGTCTGTGCATGCCTGCATCATAACATGTCACTGCAGTAAACGATGTCTCACCACAGATCAAGATTACGGATGTCCATATAAGGTACGAGGACGAGGAGGCGTGCCCCGGTCTGGCCTTTGCTGTGGGCGTGACTGTTGAAAGCATATCTGCACAGACCACCAACAACCAGTTGGTGAGTGGGAGTGCTGATGGCATCAAGGCTGCACTCTGTGTGTTGTTATGGCAACAGCGCTGTAATCTGTGTGTGGTGATGGCATCAAGGCTGTACTCAGTGTGTGGTGATGGGATCAAGGTTGTACTCTGTGTGCGGTGATGGCATCAAGGCCGTACTCTGTGTGCGGTGATGGCATTAAGGCCGTACTCTGTGTGCGGTGATGGCATCAAGGCTGTACTCTGTGTGTGGTGATGGGATCAAGGCTGTACTCTGTGTGGTGATGGCATTAAGGCCGTACTCAGTGTGTGGTGATGGCATCAAGGCCGTACTCTGTGTGCGGTGATGGCATCAAGGCTGTACTCTGTGTGTGGTGATGGGATCAAGGCTGTACTCTGTGTGTGCTGATGGCATTAAGGCCGTACTCTGTGTGCAGTGATGGCATTAAGGCCGTACTCTGTGTGGTGATGGCATTAAGGCTGTACTCTGTGTGCGGTGATGGCATCAAGGCTGTACTCTGTGTGTGGTGATGGGATCAAGGCTGTACTCTGTGTGGTGATGGCATTAAGGCCGTACTCTGTGTGCGGTGATGGCATCAAGGCTGTACTCTGTGTGGTGATGGGATCAAGGCTGTACTCTGTGTGCGGTGATGGCATTAAGGCTGTACTCTGTGTGTGCTGATGGCATTAAGGCCGTACTCTGTGTGCGGTGATGGCATTAAGGCCGTGTATTCTGTACATGTGTGGTGATTCATATTGCCTTGCCTTTCTGTTGTGCTGCTGTGTATGTGCCAGGAGCCCACGTTTGTGACAGAGTCTTCAGACCAGAAGAACTTGCAAATTGTTTGACTGCAGAAACCTTTCAGTCTACTGGGACACCAACATGGCAGGAGACGTGGAGTCAGGACCAGAATTAGTTGTAAGACCCTCACTCTCACCTTCCCTCCTCACTCCCAATTTCCCTCCTCACTCCCGCCTTCCCTCCTCACTCCCACCTTCCCTCGTCACTCCCACCTTCCCTCGTCACTCCCACCTTCCCTCCTCACTCCCAATTTCCCTCCTCACTCCCACCTTCCCTTTCCCTTTCCTTCTCTAATACTGTACACCTATGGCTGCTGACTGACCGATGACACTGACTTTGTTTCCACTAGCCACAATTTTCAGGCAGATGCGATGACTCTGCTAGTCACTGAGCCGGCCCAATACCACCTGGTGTGCAACACAGACAAGACTTGGAGGGTGCATGTGTCTAAAGAAGGGCAGGATTGGCAGGTCAACAGCACCCTTAGTGCACTCTTGGGGGCCGAGCAAGACGTGCACCGCAGGACCTTTCGGTGCATGTTTGGTCTTTGTTGTGGCAGTGGGACATGCACGGGGTCTAACTCAACAATGACAGAGAAACTGTTTGTGTGCATTTCACACTTCAAGCTAGGCTGGGCTCCTTGGCCATGTACTGCCTTTGTACGCCCACTACTATCCAGCACGGATGGCTCTGACTGCATCTGTCAACACCAACCTCAGAGGTAGGCAGGCCACCAGTGTCTGCTAAGAGCAGACATGGACAAGGCGAAGATCAACATGAGAATTAGGAATGGGCTTGAAGAGTTGCAGAAGCATGAGACAGCAGACAAGCATCGGTGGGAAGGGATAATTGAGCACATAAGCTCAGCCTAGATCGACCATCAATGTTACAGTTATGTCTTATCACAGAGCAATAATGTTTCATCATCATCATCATCATACACAGATATGTTTCTATGCCCCCGCTCATGGCATGTGTGTGTGTGTCAGTGAAAGACGTGCGCTCGCTCAGAAGATCCTTTCTAACGCTTCTATCATGACAATGCTGTTCCCTCTTATTACCTGGAGGGGAGGGGTGGGGGGGAGATGATGAGAGGGGAGGGGAGGGGTGGAGGTGATGAGAGGGGTGGGGTGAGGTGATGAGAGGGGAGGGGTGAGGTGATGAGAGGGGAGGGGTGGGAGTGAAGCCACATAAGTACGCATAAGCATGGCCTGTAGAGGTTGTGTGTTGGCACTCACCACTGTCCCAATGTTGTTCTTCCTGTCCTTGGTCTCCTCCACTGCATCGTGCACCACCAAGTTCATGTAGGGGTCAAACCCTCGCAGCACGCCTGTGACCACACGACCAGCGTTCAGCTTCAACTGCAGCTTCTTGTCCATGTACCTGAGTCAGCCGAGAGGCGGGCTGGAGTGATGCAATCATCATCTTAGACTACAAATATTGGGGTCTTTCCGACTGCAAAGAAGGGTCTAGTGTTTATGCCTAGGTCAATAATACACATGCAGGAGTATTGAACAAGTCCAGAGGATACAACTACGAATCTCATTACACATATGGACTACGTGGATTGGTATACATAGGTGCAAGGGTTGGTTTTACGCTACACCTGTGGATCCCTTGCACGTGTCAACACCTGCCCACATGTATGCAGGCACAATGGCTCTCAGCTCCAGTGGTCGCGTAGACGCACTTCATTCGCACGCCAGACCGTCCTGCGCTCGCGCCGCACTTACACGTGCACAAGGACAGAGATCCGCTAGCACAGGACTTACTTCTTCAACTCTGGAGGATGTGCTTTGCCGCTCATACTGACAGCCGCTCCAGGTGAACGCACAGTCACGTGTCTCAACGTTGCTTGTGCGTTGCAATTTTCCGGAAGTGATTTTGCGCTTGAAAACTTGGCGGGTGAGGCTTAGCAACACCTGATCGTGAGAGAGAGAGCGAGAGCAATATGACTTCCACGATTGTCGCAGGAAGGGACCACGTTTCTGATCACATTAGAGCTCAAAGAGACAAGTATCTTTCAGTGCAAGGTGGGTCGCACCCCGGCTTCTAGGTCACAGCGTACCCTGCCGGGCCGGCTGCCACTCAACGCCCTACACCTCACCTTGTGCGACGCGCTAGCTAGGACGACATTGAACGGGGACAGCAGGCGGTCGAGCCCTGCTTCTGGATGTGCTGCAGACGCACTCGGCCAAAGCCCTTCCTTCCCTGCCCACTGCACCGGTCCTGTGGAAACTGTGGTAGTGTACTGTGGCGATTCTCTGCTGTCACTCTCCTCCCTTATGCAGAGAACCCTGGCAAGCAGGTGGGTGCGCCGCTGCCGCAGAAGACGCCTCGGAAGGTCCTAGGAGACCTCAAGAACAGCAGCTCAACACAGAACTCGGCCAGGAAACCACCTGTGCTTGGCACACCAAAGCCCGCCTTTGTGCCTGCTAGGGGCTCGACCAGCAAGCAAAGAGAAAGGGGGCGAGGAGGGGGGGTGTCCAGTGCACACAAAGTGGCCCCACAGCGGACAGCCAATGAGTTGCTGTCTGAACTGGAACACATGGCCCCACCAGAGCCAGGTGAGGACCGGCACGGCTGCATCGAGCTTGCACGCACTGCCCATTCTAGTAGGCACTTTGTGTGATGCATTGAATGGTGGTACTTTGCTCTCCTCTGCTTGTGCGTCTGCAGAGAAGCCAAATGTGTTCACTGTCCCAAGCTATGTAAAGGCACTGCGGTTGTTTCGCCCCACCCTCCCTACTGGGTGCAGGGGTCAGGCACGTGACACCTCTGGTGACGACTGCCTTTCAGAGCCAACCAGGCCTAAAGACCGAGGTGAGGCGCTCTCCCAACAACTGCCCACCCTCTCCCCTGTCACACACTGCCTCTGCTCCCTCGCCACAGATGAGGACCTGTTTGCTGCAGACAAATGTGCCCCTCCCTCTAGCCCCGCCCACCTCCCAGACCTAGCTGAACTTGACCTGCTACTGAACAACCTGTAACCTAGCAACCACCACTCACCCCCATCTTATGTAATCAACAGACAATGCACAAGTTTTATCCCCACTCATCAGATGTCCATTCCTGGTTGTTGAGCTGTCCTGCAGGGTCTAGCAGCATAGGCGGTGACCCTTTGCTGCCGTCGTTAAGCAGCAGTGTAAGGCCAGCCGCGTGCAGTGTTGCTGACAAGTGCATCTACGGCCCTCGCTCAATGGACGCCAAAGCTCGATACAGTACAATGTTGAAACAAGGAATAATAAACTGCCTACCTGACTACCTATATAGCCACTCAGAAATCTTCAATTCACTGCATGATTAAATATAAAGTAACATTTAGCCAACAAAAGCTACTTTAAGGACTGGCGGGCGAGTCGCGCAGAGGGCGCCGGTCGCTGCTCGTGCACCAGTACAGATGCAGTCAGCGCACACAGTGTTGCCTGGAGCAGGCCGGCTACCTGTGGCGCTCCATCAGTCGATGCTCCTTTTCCCGTCTTTCTCTCTCTAGCGCCGCCAGCTCTCGCTCCAGTTCCTCCCTCCGCGCCTCCATTCGCTCCCGACCCCTCGTCTCCTTCCAGTAGAACCCGTAGGCGCCGCCCGCGAACACGCCCAGAGTGATGGCGAGGACTCTTCCAAGGGTACCCATCGGGGAGGGAGCGCTTGCGTCATCGAATGGACCCGTAGGGGAACCCCCCCATTCTCGTTTTGCATATAGTACAGTGGAACCTCTCTCTATATAGAGGACACCATTGGGACCCAGCTGTCCGTCCTGTACAGAGAGGTGTCCTTAATTCAGAGGTACATTTCTACACAGCTCTATGTGGTCGGGACAGCAGACAGTGTCCTCATTGGAGAGGTGCCCTTATTTCGCAGTGTTCTTATAGCTAGAGAGGTTCCACTGTATGCAAAATTAATGAAGTGGAGAAGTGGTGACAGTCAGGAGCTTGACTCAAAACCCTGCAGTACGTGTTAAATAAAGTTCTATCTGTGCCCTCGGCCCAGTGCTAGCTCTGCTTCCCCAGTTCCATCTTCTTCCACACTTGGTGTGCCGTGAAGACAAAGGAGTCGATGATTCCTGCCACTGTGAAGGCTCCACCCACTATTGCACACACCTACAAACACACACACACAAACAGAGAGAAGGACAACCAAATCAATCTTTTGCATTTGAAACACATTCAAAGTCGACTCAGACTTTAGCCTAATGCCCCCTCCCCCACAAGTGGCCCTGCCCCTCCCCCACGAGAGGCCCTGCCCCTCCCCCACGAGAGGCCCTGCCCCTCCCCCACGAGAGGCCCTGCCCCTCCCCCACGAGTGGCCCTGCCCCTCCCCCACGAGTGGCCCTGCCCCTCCCCCACGAGTGGCCCTGCCCCTCCCCCACGAGTGGCCCTGCCCCTCCCCCACGAGTGGCCCTGCCCCTCCCCCACGAGTGGCCCTGCCCCTCCCCCACGAGTGGCCCTGCCCCTCCCCACGAGTGGCCCTGCCCCTCCCCCACGAGTGGCCCTGCCCCTCCCCCACGAGTGGCCCTGCCCCTCCCCCACGAGTGGCCCTGCCCCTCCCCCACGAGTGGCCCTGCCCCTCCCCCACGAGTGGTCCTGCCCCTCTCCCACGAGTGGCCCTGCCCCACCCCACGAGAGGCCCTGCCCCTCCCCCACGAGAGGCCCTGCCCCTCCCCCACCGTGGTGATGAAGTGGTAGAGAGGAGTCTTGCGGTCCGTGTAGCTGACAGTGATAGGGGTCAAGTCATAACGGAACCAAATGGCTGAAGCAGAGAGCAACACACACAGAGGGGGGGGGAGGTAGACTGGTCGTGTGGGAAAGAGCACTGGATCGTGTGTGGCAGGACATAAGGAGTGAGTGAGTGAGTGAGGGTGACTTACCTGGAAGGGTTCTGTGGTGGCCCCATGAGGTGAGGCTCTGCAGGGGTGGGGCACGAGAGGGGTGGGGCCAGTGGGATAACCCACTCACAGTGATTCAGCCAGCCCACCTTGTAAGCAAATGTGTACTGGTAGCCTGTGATCTTGGAGCCCCAGTAGGGAAGGTAGGAGGTGGGGACGATCTTCATGTAGTAATCGTGGGTGTGGTCAGCTGGAGGTGGGCGGGGAGCCCATATGAAGCACGCAAGCAGTCCCTCCCTTTTCCCCCTAGCTCCCCCTCCGTACCAGGCACACCAGTCTTGTTTATATCCCTCAGTGGGTCAAAGCTGCCCTTCAGATGTGATCCGGCCAGGCTGTCCTCGCCAAACTCCAGTTTGTGGATGACGTGTCTCATGTCAACCTGCAGTGGCTGCTCTCGTGAGGAGTGAGTGGAGAGGTGGAAGTTGCCCGGAACCTTCTTAATGAAGAACTGAGCCTCCATTCTGCAGCCAGCTTCAGGAGGAGATGTGACTGTCACACTGAGTGGCTGTGTGTGTGTGTGTGTGTGTGTGTGTGTGTGTGTGTGTGTGTGTGTGTGTGTGTGTGTGTGTGTGTGTGTGTGTGTGTGTGTGTGTGTGTGTATGACTGTGTGTGTGTGTGTGTGTGTGTGTGTGTTTGTACCGTCTTCATTGATTGGGATCTTAATGATGTTGCCTTCGAAGCCAACCTCATGTCGACCCATCTCGTCTTGGATATCAAGTCCAAGGACTGCACCGGGCAGAACGGAACAAATGGGTGCCATGCAGTGGGTGGGTGTGGTGAGGTGCAGTGGGTGGGTGTGGCGAGGTGCAGTGGGTGGGCGTGGTGAGGTGCAGTGGGTGGGTGTGGTGAGGTGCAGTGGGTGGGTGTGGTGAGGTGCAGTGGATGGGTGTGGTGAGGTGCAGTGGGTGGGCGTGGTGAGGTGCAGTGGGTGGGTGTGGTGAGGTGCAGTGGGTGGGTGTGGTGAGGTGCAGTGGGTGTGGCCCTCTCACACTGGCACTTGAGGTTGGGGACAGAGATGTTGAACTTCACCTGCACATCCTCCTCTCCCGATGGCTGGTCCACAAACAGCTCACTTACTCTGGGAGGGAGCGAGGATCGAGAGTGAGCATATACACAGCGAGCTTCACGTGTGGTGGACTAAACAACTGCTGGATAGTTGCCGCCTGAGTTAGTCTAGTACTGCTTCTTGGAACCTGAGGTTCTCCGACACATGAGACGTGCTTGGGTAGTCAATACAGGGAACCACCGTCTAGCAGCCAATTCAGAGGACTCCCCAAGGAGTGTGCTGCACAGGGCTATAGTCGGTCTGTCTTGGACATTCCAGATGTCAACAGGCCCATTACAACATCTGACCTGCTACACTGCACACTGGGAGGTGGTCAGCGAGCAACATCATAATTACGTAATTATACTTATAGGACAATGCTCTTTCACTGCTATGGAATTGGTTTCAACTGATGAAGGCCAAGACAAAATGTTCTCTTCGGATTAACCCCTTACGTAACATCACCCGGACGTTCCACCTGTCTGAATTGGCGATGGTGTATGGGTATGACCTCCCTGCCCAATATATACAGGTGTGTGCAGTGGGCATGATGTGTGTGTGTGTGTGTGTGTGTGTGTGTGTGTGTGCAGACGGGATGGTGCCGGAACTCTGCATGGGCAGCTCACGTGTCTACTGTGAGGAATGCAGTGAGTTCTGAAAAGACGAGGAATAGAATGAATAGTCCGCTACAAACAGAGACTGCAGGGGGAGGAGGGGTATGGAATCACATCACAAATCACCTCACCATCGGTCGCAGCAGAGACACAGAACGCGGGCGCGCACTACAACACACGACACATGCACTTGTCCCTCACTGGCCGCTCCCGCCAACGTGGGCTGAGTGAAGTCCTTCGGGACTTTGCGGTACACATCAAGTCTGCACGGGACGGGGGAGAGGCGCTACAGGCTCTGGAGGGCGCTGGGGCAGGAACACATCCCAGGACGAGCAGGACGTCGACCAGGCCACGGAGCTGTAGAGGAGCACGCCTTCGTGTGTGTGTGAGGCTTACCGTCTAAAGTCGAATGGCATTGCGAGCGTCCAGGTAAACCACGTGACTGTCACATGGGCGCATTAAAATGGCGGCTGAAGCAGTCTAGCATGCTAGTCCCTCCCACAAGGCGACTATATACGTCGTGGTTTAATTAACATTGTAAATTTGGACGGATTGGGAATATGTGGATGTATGGTACCACACATTCTTGAACATCACGAACAGGAAAGTACAATCGTGCAAAGCTGTGTCACTGAGAATAAATACACTCAAGTCAAGTATTGAAAAAACTGTTTGTCAGTTACACTTCATATCCAACAATTTGGCTATGTGCTTTGTCATGATCACTTTGAGTGCCAAAGATGGAGGCCACGTCGTAGTACTGAAGTTTAGTGGAGTCTTTGGCATGGTCGTACACCTGTGTCGAGGTGAGAGTGAGGATGGAGGGTGAGGATGGAGGGTGAGGATGGAGGGTGAGGATGGAGGGTTACACAGGACAGTGACAATGATCTAAGCAAGTAGGGAGGTGAGGGCAGTGGGTTGTGCACAAGCGAACACTCACCAGTATGCTCTTGAGTTGGGGTGAGTGGGGAGGGTCGGGGGAGCCTGTCATGCATCTGCAGAGAGGGGGAGGAGTGACCGATGGTGCTGCCATGCAGGGGGAGGTGGGGATGAGGGGTGTGTCCAACTCACCTGTTTGATGATGAGGAATTGTTGTCCAAGTCTGTCTGTTTGGCGTGCCACCCGCAGCCGCATGCACACATCACACCCACCACAATGATGGTGGTGAGGACAAACAGTATGGTCACACCCACCACCACACCTACTGTGACCCATGTAGTCAGGGTCATGTCAGCAAGGGGTGGGTGGGTGGAGACTGGGAGGGAGCAGAGGGCACATTGGTCACCAGTGCACAGCGCACCACTTCAAACCAAACACCCCCAGCACCCAAAGGTGAGGAAACTGAACAGGATTACCTGGTGTGCCCCCCCTCCCCCCTCCCCCCACACAGCTCACACATGTACCTGTGGCAGGAATGATGGCTGTACACCCATCGTCTCCACCGCTGCTCCCCTCTTTAGGGACGTCCTGATGTGCACTGGACGCTGAGCTGCCGTCAGTGTAGACAGCCGTCAGGGCCACTTGGTAGGCCCTCCCGCTGTGCAGCCCAGAGAAGCAGTGACCGACACTGGTATTGCCCACCTCAGCGGTCCACTGCTCCCTGGAGGCGGAGTCAACCACTGTGACGCGATACTGAGTCAGCTCACTGGCATCGGTAGGGCGGGACCAGGAGAGGTGGAATGCTGAAGGAGTCCGCCGCACTACGCTCACCACCGGTGCACTGCGCTCTAAAAGGAAGACGACCCGAGGCAGGCATGTTAAGCAGCTGTCTGCATGCACTTAGCTGGCTGCCGGCACCCAGCACTCACGTACCAGGCAGGATGGCGTACATGTGGCTGGCCGTAGGCCCCACCCCCCCACTGTTGTACGCAGCCACCTCAAACAAGTAGCTGGTCCCCCGGACAAGGGCAGAAAATGACACGCTAGGAGCACTGACGTTGATGGCCTGCACTAGAGTGCGGTTGGGGAGAAGCACCTCAACAATGTAGCCCTCGACCACAGCACCACTTGGGGGCTACAGGGACGAAAGGGAGGGGAGGGTGTGTAGCACTGTGTCACTGTCCCATTTACCCCATGCAGAGTGCTACCCCCATTGTCCAGACTCCGCCCACACCCTGGTCAGACAAAGGAGTGTTAGTATGAGAGCAGCAGCAATGGATTCAGTCAATTGGTGTGAGTGCAGAATTACATCAATAGAATTTGCAAGTTCCAATTGGAGCAATGAAGTCCCCTGCCATTTGCTGCCAGCCTGCTGTGCTGGCGGTGTAGGATGCCCACACATCTTATACACCACTCCGCACAGCACACATCTCATCTCTCACGCTAGACACAAGACATGAAAGGTCATTGGCCTCCGTGTGACAGACAACACAGAGAAGCAGACCTCCCCTCCACTCAGGCCTGATGCCCCTGGGGTGGTCTAGCAGGCCAGACTATCTGGCTATGTACTGTCACCCACCACAACATGCCTTGGGATGCACTTATCACATAGCTTCAGGGCATAAAATGACAATGAATATTGTTATGGGACAGTGGTTGGGCTGTGGTACAAGTGTACAATGAATAGCCTAAGCCTACCTTCCAGCTCAGTTCAACCGAGGTCCCACTTTGGTTCCACAGTGCCACCACTCTGCTAGGTTGCAAGGAGGGCACTACACAGAGGGGGTGGGGTGGGGAGTTAATGGGACTCTGCTCCTCCCTCTCCCTCTCCCTCCTCTCCTCTCTCTTCCCCTCCCTCCACCCTCTCCCTCTCCCTCCTCTCCTCCCTCCACACATCCTCTATCCCCCCCCAGTCACCTTGGTGTGCTGTTGACACGTCCACAACCTCAGAGGTCCGGCTCCCGACCTGGTTACTAGCCACCACTCGAACCTGGTACATGGTGTCCGGCAGGAGCTGCTCCAGAGTGATGCGGTGGGTGTCTCCCGGGGTGGTCCCTGCCTCACTCCACTGGTCCCGCCCCCTCCTCAGCTCAATGAGGTACGTCTCCACCAGAGAGGGCTCAGGGGGCATGTCCCACAAAAGGGTCAGCATGGTGGAGGTGACTGCTACCACCCTCACCCCCGAGGGGGCAGGGGGAACCACTGCACACGACAGGAGGAGCACAGGCCAAACACTGAAGGACACACCCACTAAACCACACCCAATCAGGACCACCGCACCCACTAAGGGACACACCTATTGAGGGCACTGCCACTCAAAATGGAATGTGTCCTGTGTGTGTGTGTGTGTGTCCTGTGTGTGTGTGTGTGTGCATGTGTGTCCTGTGTGTGTATGTGTCTGTGTGCACGTGTCCTGTGTGTGCATGTGTCCTGTGTGTGTCCTGTGTGTGTGTGTTTGTGTGTGTGTGTTTGTGTGTGTGTGTTTGTGTGTGTGTGTGTGTGTGTGTGTGTGTCCTGTGTGTGTGTGTGTCTGTGTGTGTGTGTGTGTGTGTGTGTGTGTGTGTGTGTGTGTGTGTGTGTGTGTGTGTGTGTGTGTGTGTGAGTGATGTACCCAGTGCAAACCAGTGTACCCCAGTGTGGTTTCCTAGGCTACCCACAGGTGGGCTGTGGGAGGGGCTTGGGCAGTAATCAGCTGGAGTGAACAAGGCCGTATATATACCACAACCACAAACTAGATTCAGTGCTAGCAGCCCATGGACCAAGGGGACCAGCCCACAGGGGTAGGCTGCACACAGACAGCAGACAGCCAAACCCAGCACTGGAACAGACATGCTGGAGACAATGTACCTACTGGCACTTCACCTCCAGCATTCCTGAACACACAGAGACACCACATAGGGAGTCCACTTCACAGCATCAGAATGGAACAAATAAACTATGAATATAGTTAACGCGCACTTGTAGTGTGTGTTTGGGAGCAAACACAGCACTTGACACAACACTGTAGCCTGGGGCACACAGCAACCCTTGTGAGCCCAATCACATGAGCACACACACAGCCTGTCTGTGTGTGTGTGTGTGTGTGTGTGTGTGTGTGTGTGTGTGTGTGTGTGTGTGTGTGTGTGTGTGTGTGTGTGTGTGTGTGTGTGTGTGTGTGTGTGTGTGTGTGTGTGTGTGTGTGTGTGTGTGTGTGTGTGCATGCACTCACCTCCTTCTTGCACTGTGATGTTAGCCTCGTCCTCGCCCAGGGCATTAGCGGCTGTGCATGTGTAAGTATACTGACAGTGGAAGGGGAGGGACAGGGTGAACAGCCAGCACACACCCGCCCCGCCCCTCTGCCCCAGCACACCTGCTCCTCGGCCCCCCTTGCGAGGACCACAACTGTGCTTGTGGTTGTGACCTCGCCGTATGGGCCAGACTCAGAGCGCTGAGAGGACTCAGAGACAGTGCTGGGAGCTGTACCCGACACTGCACTCGTCCAGACCACACTAGAGACTGGAGGATTGGACACTATACTGCACACTAAAGTGACATTGACAGTGGTTGTGACCAGTGCTGTGGGTGTGGCAATGATAGGGGCCACCTCAGGAGGGACTGCAGGGAAGCAGTAAGCAGCAACAATAGCAGAATGAATGAGGGCCTGCTGTCACTGAATTGACATTAGCGCCAACACAAGCACTCACACTTGACTGGCACCGTCACTGCATCGCTGCCCGTCCCTGCATTGTTGTCCACCTCTACGGAGTAGTTACCGGCGTCCCCCCTCTCCAGGGCCCGCACCAGCAGACTCTGCCCCGACACGCTCACCCTCCCCCCAACGGCCAATGGCAGGCCGTCCCTGTACCAACGCACTTCCGTCACGGTCGCTGCCCCCTCCAGGAGGGAGTAGGTCAGGTTGAGGGCCCCGCCCGAGTGCAGGGGCTGCCCGTCAGGCTCAGGAAGCTTCACCACGGGAGGAACTGTGCCAACAACACGAGGCAACCTTAGTGAGCACGTGGCGAGGTGTGTGCGTACGTGCGTCCGCACTTACCGATTACAGTCACCAAATACGACACGGTCCCGAGGAGGCACGCGTACCGCCCCTGGTGCTGTCGCAGCACCGCGCGAAACACCAGAGACTCGTTCGCGACAGAGCAGTACCCTCCGCACGTGCTGACGTCGGAGCCGTTGAAGTCCCAGACTCGCCAGTCGATGCCTTCGATGCAGGGTAGCTCCAGCGCAGAACCCTCCACCACCACCTTAGTCTGCAGCTGCGCACCGGCTGGGCGGAGGAGGGACGGGCAACAACACACACTGGACGCATGTTCCACGGCTATGAACCTCAGGAGCAGCTGTCGCTGCACTGCACTGCACTTCACTGCAGGTGTGTGTGCCAACGGTGCCACAGTCGCACAAGCAGAGCTCACCCGCCGGGGCTAGGGTAGCCAGTGCCACGGCTGCGGCAAGCAGCACCGCAGTCATTGTCCTTCGACGTGTCCTCGCAGATCCTCCCCGGACTGGTGAATGGAGCGGCGACTGTCGCACTTCGGGCTATTATGTCTTCTCAAGGGTCAGACAGAGAGGGCGGATGATTATACAGACCGCTATGAATCTCATTACTACAGACAGTCCGTCTGTGCTGTGTAATGCAACGGGGGATTTAATTCCAGATGGAGCACACCCAGCGGTGGGCTCCATCTGGACCCTATATAACCTCTACATACCGAGCCTATACATTCATATTCCATTAACCTTCCAATCATTACCAGTTTTGATTGACCCCTAGCTTCCACTCTCAAATCTCTCTCACCTCCTTCATATAAAATTCAAATAAAATTCAAATTCAAATTCAAATTCATTATTTGAGTGCACCATACCCGTAGGTACTGTATAGGACACCACATGGTCCTATGTATATAGCACGTCACACATATTACAAGAGAAGATAAGCTGAGTCATACATGAAGACACTAAGGTCAATAATGAAAGTGTAAGTGACAGGTTGTTGGTAGCTGAGTATGAACAGTGCAGATTGATTATATAAGAAAAGAATAAAAATTTTCTAGAAAAATAGTAAGAATGTAGGGATGGCACAAAAAGGACAGAAACAAGAGGGGATGTTGCGGTGAAGTAAGTGCTGTGTGCGGTTTCCACACACAAAGCTCTATTGCACCATATCCACATCTGGCAGCAGCATGTAGCTAATCAGTAAGTAGTGTCGAAATGGATTGAGTGCATCGAAAGGAATATGTAAAATAATTGGCAAGAACAGATCTAGACTCAAGTATATACATATATAGTTAAAGGAATTTAGTTGCTCCCACTTTACAGACCAAGAGCAACAGCTGATACTAATTTAATGTGGCCATACAGGGAGTAGCACATGATGCAGAATGCTGCCAGATGTAGGGATATGGTGCAATAGAGCCTTGTGTGTGTGCGTATTTTCGAATTTCGCTCCTATACCAATGTATAGGGAAAGCGAAACACCCTGTGCCATCCCTACATAGAGAGTGCTACCGCACTCTCTGATACCAGGAGCACTAGATTCAATGGGCCAGGGTACAGTTGTCCAAATGTATGGGAAAGCAGGGGTGTCAGCAGCCCTAAAAGTGTGTGTGGGTCGTTTATGTTCATGCATTGTTCACAGGTCCACATTTTGTTCCAAGGTGTGCACATGCAGTGGCACATGTCTCCCAACCAGCATGCTTTTCTTTCAGTTACATGTGCGTGGTAGCCACCATCAACTTGCATTACTGTGTGCATGTGCACGGGGTCTGGGCCCAGCGAGCTCTTGCATAACATTCTTTTAGTAAATTACACATCTGCACACGACCAACAACCTGTTCTTAGGCACTAACCTAAGGTGTTGGTGTGTTGGCAGTTAGTGCTCCATGGTGGCATGGCTGGGGATGTACTAGATGTAGCAAATGTCTTAGATACACCTGGATGGACTACATGCAGGGCCAGCGACATCAGAGTGGGCCTCTACTTGCTGAAGTGGATGAGGTAGTGCCGCCCGACACTCCAGTTTGAGCTAGCCGTGCAGCTAGCTATCCTCAGGTGCACTGCGCAAACAATGCAATAAAGGTATTTCTCATGGTAGGTAAACATGATGCGGACACACAGAGCATTGAGCTGGTGCACAGCTGGCCAAGTTTGCACAGCATCTCCTCTGCAGTCCAACACTGCTCCTTGCTCATCTGCAGTCAACACTGCTTCTTACCTGGACTTTGTGAGGGTCTGTAATGCTGAGTTTGCGCAGGCTAGTGCTGGTGCCTTGCGAGCTGTCCATGTCACAGGAAGTGGGGGTCTGCATGCTCAGCATGTTATTCATTGCACCATACACTCATTTGCCATACAACAGGCAGGTGCTACAGGGGTGCATTGACAGAGCTGACCATATGCTGAGTTCAGTCAATGATAGGTACCTCAGGAATGTATAGCTAAATATAGATGAACAGTTGTGACAACTTAATAAAGCGGTGTGGCCTAGAGAAGCAGTAGCTGGTGGCTTACCAACGCTGAGACATAATGACATAGAGAAGCAGCAGTCGTGTGGCAGCACAGCACAGGAGAAGGGCCGGGCTGCACGTACAAGTGTCAGAGAGGTAACATTGCTATATATGGCTCTGTATATGTAGAGTAACTCGATGACGGTCACAGGTGTCACAACTCTTAGCTGGTTGAGGTTGTGCTTGGCGTCTCATGCAGTCTAGTGCTGTGCATGTCTCAGTGCTTAGGTGGTCAGTTCAGCTGTTCCTGTACCAAACTCTGAATCTATGGGCTGGTCTTATTAGCTATTCCTATACCTAACCTCTATACACGTGTACATGTTATATACGCATATACGCTTCTGAAGGTATCACACACATACAGAAACATGCACGCACACACACACACAGACACACACACAACAAACGCAACACACATGCGCACACCCACCCATGCACACACACACACACACACAAACAAACAAACACAGCCCTAGCTACCAGCTGAGGTTAATCACCCCACCGGCCCTATTTGGGATGACGTCAGTGCAAATGGTAGAGGAATTAACCCCACGCAGGTCCGCCAGTGGGTCCATCAGAAAGCCAGATTGGTGAAAGCAGTAAAATCGAGTACTAATGAAGCGAGGATGAAATTAATTTGAAAGCATACACTGTCAACCACTGACACCTGTGGGTTTGCTAATATATTCTCTTTGGCTTGGGTCATTGCATGTGTTTGGCAAACTCGTCTCTCCTGGATACGACCAAGTGGGCCGTGTGGGCAAGAGTGTGAGTTGACGGCACTACCACTTAAGGGGCTCTGCACATGGGCTCACAGTGGACTGTATTGAATGAAATGCACTGTAGCTAGCTCGAGCCAGCTGCACCCACTGCAGCTGTTGGCACTTGCTGAGCCCGGGATTCCCCTCTCTGACCACAGTTGTGATGATCTGCCAAGGCCAGAGCAGGCACACCCTGCCACAGCTGCCCTGCTGGCACCAACCCGTACCGTGTGTGTGAGGTGGTTGGCTCGGACGGACCACTCCACGGCATGCTCAACCCTTGCCGTGCAATGGAAGAATTCAATTAGTGACACAACGACTATTTAGACACTGATACGGAATAACAAGTGGTCACATGTACACCCATATGAGCACGTATTTCATTGGTCCACATCATTGTGACGTCATTTGTTTATCTCTATCCTTTATATATTAGGAGAGTTGCATCAGTTTTTCCGGAAAGTTCGCTGCGAGTGAAGAGAAGGAGGTTGGAGGGCGACTGTGAGAGGAGAAGGTGGAGAGGAGAGAGGCACCTGTGTCCCGGGACACCGGAGGACGCGCGTCCGAACCTATTCGCGGCGTTTACAGTCTACCAGAGTCACCCTGGGGGAAGATAAGACCGTGTTGCCCCCTCACACGTCCAGGCCAGCTCCCAGTGCCGCGCTCCTACCCACGCTGCCCGCTTGCGACCACCTGCGCTCGTCCGTCAGTCCGTACATCTGTGCAGTAGTGGAATGGACGTGGAACGGCCCGTCGGAGGGACGGCTGTGAACGGGGTTAGCGCCAACGGCGAGAGCGAGCTGTGGGAGCCGCAGCAGCTGTTTAACTTCGGCGACATGGCGGATGTGGAAGAGCTGGAGGCGATCGAGTCTCGTCCCAAGCATAAGGCCAAGAGGCGTGTTCGCCTTTCCAGCAAGAGCGAGGACCCGGCTCCCGCTCCAGACCCAGCGTCGCCGCTCTCCCCCACAAAGCTACTCAAGAACCAAGTCAAAGACCGGCACTCGAGGACCGGTCGCAGAGGAGAGCCCAAGAAAGGTGCGCACTGAGTGCATTCGGCGATGACCCCCACATGAGCGTCAATTGTATTCACATCTTGTGCATGTAGCGTAAACAGTATTCATCGCGTGAGGGACAGGTGACTTGATGTAGTTAGGCGGTGTGAAACCGTATAGGGTCAGGTCTGTGGATATGTCACCCTTCCAGCGCAGCAGCTGCTAGCGTGTGCACCTGATGTGGACCGTGGCAGTGTTTGGTAAACTGCCGTGTGGCCTTTGACCTGAGCCAAGCCCCAGCTCAACTGCTGTGAGCATTCCATGCTCTCCTCGCGGGTCTTGAGCACGTCCTGAACTAGCAGACAAGAGGCCGGTCCAACTGCGTCCTAGTGTCTAGCAAATGTGCGAATTCAACACAGCGCTGCACAGTTTTCGTGCACTTAGTTTGAGCTGACAGGCACTGACAGGTTTAATATGCCTCATGTTCAGTGGACCGGGCTTCCTTCAACTGTTGTTGCATTCTTACCCCCCACACAGGGGGAGCGGGAGGCCGTTACACCTGGGGTAAGTTGGGGGAGGTCTACGATGATGATGGCCGCCCACAGGACAGAAAGGACCCCAACTACGACTCTGAGGAGGTGAGCAGCAGGGCTGGCCTGACCTGGCCTGTCACCGGAGCTGCACCCTGAGTCCCACCCTCCCGCAGGAGATGTATGCAGTCTCGGTGGCCAAGGTGGAGATGACACTGGAAGAGTTCTCAAAAGTTGCCCATGGACTCATTCTGGTAGGTGCGGCTTGGGCTGAGTGCGGGAGGTGTGCACATCGCATCTGACTGTGGCTTGGTGTGCCGGCTCCTGCAGGACTACTTTGAGCACGGCGACGGCAAGGAGGTGTTGGTCAGTTGGTCGGCTACTCTGTACTAGTAGCCTAGTGGAGTTACCTCCTCTCCTTGCCCACTCCAGACCTCACTGAATGAGTACAATGTTATGGAGGCTCGATTTGAGGTGAGAGCTCACACACACGCGCACACACACTTGGACTAATGAGATTGTGGACATTGAGTCCGTGTGTGTGTCGGGTTCAGTTTGTCCGTGTGCTAATCACACTGGCTCTGGAGAAGAAGCCTGCTTACCGTGAGATGAGCTCTCGTTTGCTCTCAATGGTGCATGGACACTACATCAACTCGCGGGATGTGACCAAAGGTGTGAGGAGGGGAGGGGAGGGGAGGGGAGGGCAGTGCTGGTGATGGGCAGTAGTGATGTCCTTTTGCAGCCTTTGATGCTCTTCTGGGGGACCTGGAGGACCTGTCTCTAGATACGCCTGACGCTGCAGAGGTGTGTGCCGGGAGTTCCCTTGGTGGGTCCTTGTGACTGGACCCCTTGCATCCTTGCAGGTCATTGGCACATTCCTGGCACGGGCTGTCGCTGACGACTGTGTTCCACCGCTGTACCTGGGAAAGAGCCCTCTCCCCAACGAGCTGGCCAGGTTGGTTGGGAGGTGGTAAAGCTCTATTGCTGCCGCCTCTTACGCTTGTCTGTCCCCTCTGCAGGGCGGTGTTCAAGCGAGCCAACCTCCTGGTGAGCATGAAGCACGGGATGGCCCGGCTGGACAGTGTCTGGGGCGTTGGTGGGGGCCAGTGGCCCGTGAAGACCCTCGTCAGACAGGTACTGGTCTTGTCCCGCTGTTGCCAACGGTGTGTGTGAGCGCCTCTGTGTGCCTGCCTCCGCAGATGGGCCTGCTCCTGGAAGAGTACCTGTCCTCGGCTGATGTCCAGGAGGTGCGTGCCAGTGGAGGGGGCCCTTCGTCAGTGCAGTGGGTGGGTGTGGTGACTGCTGGTACCTCCTCTGTTCTCCCCTCGCTGTAGGCTTGTCGTTGCTTGACCACCACGAGCTGGTGTATGAGGTGCGCAGCTGCTTCCACCCAGCTGTGTGCACTTGCTCTGTTGACGATGCTGTCCCCACTCCCTGCAGGCGGTGGTCCTGGGCATTGAGCGAAGCAGTGCAAGCAGTCTTGAGCTGATTGTGGCACTCCTGTCCCACTTCTACCAGGCTGGCATTGTCACCAAGGACCAGATGCAGCAGGTGGGTGGGTGGGTGGGAGTGGGGTGTCACTTGATGTCTGGTACCTGTTAGAGGAGTTGCATAGGACACCAGTTTGCAACAATTTATGTTGACCCTTAGCAAAGCCGTACGTACGACCATTTCACCAAATGGACATGTGTAATTGTGTGTTTTATTACACTTGTATACTGTAATTGAGTATGTGCGGGCAACGAGGTAGGCGGGCTGACCATAATGCACAGAGTTGACTTGGCAGCAGCTGTGATGGGCCAAGTCAGTGTCCTCGGCCACAGGCCGGCACTCACTGATTGAGTTGATTCCTCAGGCAATGTTATAGGGAGGCAGGGTATGCAGATATCCCTGCTGAATTAGCAATCCAGCAATTTGATTGGTGGGGGCTAGATTGTATAGTGGTGTGGCTGGAGTGTGCACCTCGGCCCCTTTGACCCCTTGTCCCTGCAGGGGATCCAGCGAGTGTATGATGACATTGGGGACATCTGTCTGGATGTTCCCAACGCTTACACCACCCTCGGGCAGATTGTGAACAAGGGAGAGAAGGCTGCCTTTGTGCCCAAGCACCTCGCAGCTGATGTGCCGCAACGGTGTGTGAGGGGTGGTTTAGTGGGGTGAGGGGTGGTGTGGTGGGGCGAGGGGTGGTCTGGTGGGGTGAGGTGGTGGTTTGGTGGGGTGAGGGGTGGTGTGGTGGGGCGAGGGGTGGTCTGGTGGGGTGTGAGGTGGTGGTTTGGTGGGGTGAGGTGGTGGTTTGGTGGGGTGAGGGGTGGTTTGGTGGGGTGTGAGGTGGTCTGGTGGGTCATGTGCTGTTTCCCTTCTGTCAGGGGTCGTAAGCGGTTTGTCAGCCAGGGGGATGGGGGAGCTGTGAAGCAGCCAGAAGACTGACCGTTGGTTTGCCGCTCCTGGGAAGAGTAGTGATGGGACTTGTAATTCCCAAAGTATAACCAAACATTTTTCATATTCCTCCAAATTCCATTGGTGAACCTTACCTCTCTCGTGATGTGTACCTGTGAGGGGCTGGTTGGAGAGCCCTGTGATCAACACACACTGAATTTGGTGCATGCATGTATCATAGGCTCCAGCTCTTGTGTGGTGTGTGCGCATGCATGCATGCACAGGACACGGACTGCAGTGGCCAGTCCTCTGGTGTGCACATTGTGCAATATGTTGAGGGAGGCAGCTTGTATATAGTAACCTGGTAAGCAGCTATAACTATGTATGTATCGATGGATATGCCTATGTATTGTGTGTACAATCTATATACAATGTATAAAATTATAGATCTTAATAAGTGTAGCATCTGCACACCTTCAGTGAACATCAGCAATTACAAACGTACACACAACGGAAAGTACCTATGGGAAGCAAGGCATGCTCAGTAAACTACATATTACATTTTAGATAATGATTAGGTGCATCTTGCTTGGGTATGCTAGTATGCTAGTCTGTGCACTGCGTCCCTCCAAGGCTGCAGCAGGACACGTACACACATAGGTGCATGCAGCTACAGGAGGGTCCCCTTGCAGCCCTGCCCATGGCAATCACGGAAGGGGTAGTCTGGGGGGACAATGTTGACCTGTGTGGTCACCTCGAGGGACAAGCTGTTGGGGGCTGGGAGGGCAATCTGCAGGGGGCAGGCACAGGCGGCAGGTGCAGGTGCAAGGTTAGTGCATGGGTGTGTCGGCACGCCCACCTGGATGTGTACCTGGATGTGTCGGCACACCCACCTGGATGTGTCGGCACGCCCACCTGGATGTGTCTGCACGCCCACCTAGATGTGTCGGCACGCCCACCTAAATGTGTCGGCACGCCCACCTGGATGAAGAACGCAGTCCATCCAACCTCCGGTGCTGGCTGAGATGCCTCAAAGGTGTAGTTGTCTACCTGTAAGGAAGGAGGAGCTGCAATTGAGCAAGCACACCAGTTGCAGCAGTGGCTGGTGAAGGAGAGTAGCTTGCCTTTTCCACCTTGCCCTCAAACCAGAACACTGGGTGGGGTGTGGGCTCCGGCCCCGTGATGAGCCTGAAGTCCCTCCGCTTCCCATCCAGAGTGGTGGCATGCCACATGCGCACGTCATTGGGTGGGGTCTTTGTGTGCAGAGTGATGGAGCCACCGTCACCATCCTGCAGGGTGGGACAGCACATTGAGGTCACATCCACCAGGATGGCTTGCAAGACTCACGCGAGTGATGTTCCAAGAGACCTCTGGGAAAGGAGCGTCCTAAGAGGCAGTGAGGCCCACAGGAGAGAGAGAGCTGGCAGCAGCACGGCACTGGAGGGGAGGACTCACGTACCAGGAGTATGGTGGAGTAGAAGGCATAGGCATCAAAGAAGATGCTGGAAAAGTGTCCGGCACAGCTGTGCTCTGCGTTGGGTAGTGTCCTACCATTAGGAGGAAGAAGTAAGAGCCCCTGGGCCACTACCCAGCACACTGTAGAGTGGCAGAGGGAGAGCCCTACCTGATGAACTTGGGTTCCTTGAGCTGGTCCCAGTAGAAGATGGAGTCATCTGGCTGAAAGAACTCGTCCCCACCAGTGCAGATCATCAGTTTCGGCATGGTGAGGCGGTCAATATACACTGCAACAATTGTGTATGGTGGAGGGCAGGTGGGCAGGTAGTAGCGAGTTTGTGTGTGAGTGCATGTGTGTGTGTGAGTATGTGTGTGTGTGTGTGTGTGAGTACGTGTGTGTGTGTGAGTGAGTGTGCATGTGTGTGTGTGTGTGTGTGCATGTGTGTGCGCACGCGTGTGTGCGTGTGTGTGGTGTAAAATTGCAATAGTGACAAATGCACTTTGACTTCTGGTAGGCCCTTCAAGCAGCCGCATTGCCTGTGCTCACCGTATGGGTCCACCACTTGATGCATTGCACTGAATGCCTCTGAGTCCAGTTGAGTGGTAAGGTTCATCTCGTAGTAGTCTTTGAAGGCAAAGGTCCATCCTCCCAAGGACTGCCAGAAGTGGTGCAAATTCTACAGAGGATCAAACCCATAAAACACCACACCCACTCAGTTTGACCCGCTGGGCTGCCCCTCCCACTGCCCTGCCTACTGGTGATATGTTCAGCAGGTCCATGACAATGGGTATGATTCCGACCACTCGTTTGTCCACTGCCCCCACAGTCCACGTGGTCCAGCCTCGCTACGCACATCATACATAGAGGCATGAAGTGACTGAGATGTGAGTGTGAGGGGGGTGGAGTGTGAGGGGGGTGGAGTGTGAGGGGGGTGGAGTGTGAGGGGGGTGGAGTGTGAGGGGGGTGGAGTGTGAGGGGGGTGGAGTGTGAGGGGGGTGGAGTGTGAGGGGGGTGGAGTGTGAGGGGGGTGGAGTGTGGTGGGACGCGATGCAGAGCAGAGCAAGCTAACCTTGGAAGCTCCAGCAACAACAAACTTGTCAATCTTTGGCCCCCCAGGGTGCTGTTTGGTTGCGAAGTCAGCAATGGTGTCCAATGCCCTGACTGCTGCCTGCACAGATTAGAAGGCAGAGTGTGTGTGGTGAGGTGGAGTGTGTGTCTGGTGAGGTGGAGTGTGTGTGGTGAGATGGAGTGTGTGTCTGGTGAGGTGGTGTGTGTGGTGAGGTGGAGTGCGTGTGGTGAGGTGGAGTGTGTCTGGTGAGGTGGAATGTGTGTGGTGAGGTGGAGTGTGTGTGGTGAGGTGGAGTGTGTGTCTGGTGATGTGGAGTGCGTGTGGTGAGGTGGAGTGTGTCTGGTGAGGTGGAGTGTGTGTGGTGAGGTGGTGTGTGTGGTGAGGTGGAGCGTGTGGTGAGGTGGAGCGTGTGTGGTGAGGTGGAGTGTGTCTGCTGAGGCATGGAGTGTGTTGACCACCTTGGTCATGGGGAGCCTCAAGAGGTAGTCAGGCTGGTTTGTGTGGCGAAGAAAGTACCACCAGGTAAATGCAATAATGGCATCCTCAGTTCGTGATTTCTTCAGTGGATCTTGCTGGATGTGTTGTGCATTGGCAGGGGTGGGGTAAAGTGGCCAGCAACTATCATACCAAAACACACACACACACACACACACACACACACACACACACACACACACACACACACACACACACACACACACACACACACACACACACACACACACACACACACACACACACACACACACACACACACACACACACACACACACACACACACACACACACACACACACACACACACACACACACACACACACACACACACACACACACACACACACACACACACACACACACACACACACACACACACACACACACACACACACACACACACACACACACACACACACACACACACACACACACACACACAGCATACGCAAGTCCATACCACAAATTTCACTGGTTGGTTGGGGATTTGGAACAGGGTGGCGCATACACTGGAGATAGGAAAGCCGGCCGTGACAAACAATTCAGCAATGACACAGGGGCTAGCAAATTGGGCACTTTTTGACCGAGCAACCACGATAAACCAACACAGGACACGTGAATTAAGGGCTAGCAAGTCTAGGTCAGCCTACCTCTTGGTTCCCACGGCCATCATGAGCGAGAGGGACACGTCGCGGTCGTTTACAGACGGAACACTGCAGATGGACGAACGCACGCATTCATGACTCATTCGTGTGTCCCCCGCCCTAGCTCACCCGTCCGTATTAGACCCTCCCGTGATGTATAGGAAGGCGTGCTCAGGGTGCAGGATCTTGTCTGGAACGGTCACGGCCAAGTAGTGCCACCACACGGAGCGAGAGGAGACGGACTCTGCAGCAGTGCAGCGCACACACGTTGGCCTGAGTGACAAGCAGGACAGAACAGGGCGCCCGCAGCGTGCATTCCGGGCACTTGCCGTTGAGCCACTTCTGCGACGTCATGTTGAGGAAGTGGGTGGTGTAGTCGGCGCCGCGGAACGGCTTGCCCAGGTCCCTGTACTCGTAGTGCGGGTCGGGGGCATTCACGTAGTCGTCCAGGGGAGTTCCCGCCGCGAGGGTGCGCAGGAGACCCCACACAAGGACAACACTGAGCAGCATCCTTCCCCACGTCCAACAGGCAACTTGGGTCAATGCTATTCATGAATGTTATGTAAACCCCTAACGAACGACCTATGGAGAGGAGACAGGCACATGCAAGGTAATATAACAGCTATTATACAAAAGCATCAATGTTATTCAATTCAATTTTCCATATGTGAGTGCGTCATTTGCAGGGTACATTAGGGGTAGTCTCGTTCCCAGCCCACCACTTCCGCTAACAAAATGGCCGCGGAAAGGATGGTCTGGTATCTTTGGGCCGAATCCTTGGTTCTCGCCATCCCAAATAATTCTGGCCAATCACATCGATGCATGGTCACGTGTCTACAAAAATCATGCGCGAAACTCGTAGGCGACGAGTCTCAAGCTCCATTCAGTTCAATGTTTCTGTCGACCGGCTACTCGGAGGCGATACTCATGTTTATATATACAAAGGGAGACGTTTTTCGAAAATCTAAATGAAGCTTCTGCAGAGATGCTGTGAGGCATTCGTCGAATATCTCCGCAGGTACAGAGCTCGATCTCAAACGTGGAATATCCATAATCTAAACAAGAACGCGAATTTAGCTACACGTGAGACTCGTCCCTACGAGTTTCGCGCGTGTTTTTTGGTGTGCACGTGATCAAACGGCGATCTGATTGGCCAAAATCTGATTGGCCAGAATTATTTGGGATGGCGAGAACCAAGGATTCGGCCCAAAGATACCAGACCATCCTTTCCGCGGCCATTTTGTTAGCGGAAGTGGTGGGCTGGGAACGAGACTACATTAGGGGCAAATCGCCCCATGCAGCACTGTCAAAACACGTATGTAGCTGAAATATAACGATTCAGGGTCTTGTGCTGTGTGAGGCGGGCCTGTTATCACATCCTCTCTCCACATTTTTCCAGTTCTCTTCCCACTCTTTGAGCTTGCTCTAATATCATCGCCAATCTCTTCATGCTCTGTCCTTCTCCCCTCCCCTCCGGGTACTTCAGCAATCCCCACACAGCTGATCTACTGAAGAAGGTGCAGAAGAAAGGAAAGGAAATTGGAGGGAAAAGCCAGCCAGAGGAAGTGGCAGGTGTGTACCGTATATGTCCGTATAGAAGCCGGGCTCGAACAGGAGTTCACCGTGAATCGATCGCGAACCGTGATCAATACGCCTCTCGATCGACACGTTTGCGTGCTAAGCTGGTTGGTAACTTATCTTGAGGATGAGCTGTTCAGCTGGATAGTGGAACTGTGTAGTCGGAGTATTCGCGTGTCTCGCAAGATGATTCGGCAGCAGACCAGATCTTTATCCAGTGCAAAGGACTTTCATGCCAGTACAGGTTAGTCTTGTGCTAGCTGCCTCTCTTTTACGATAGAACTAGGCGCGTGCGAATCTTGACTGGCAGCCATCTGCTCGCGCGCGCGCGTAGACAACGGAAAACCACTGATTTTGTATTGGAAACAACGCTAGTATCAGAGATAAAATTACCATGTACTTTAATAGAAGCCGGGCTCGAATAGAGGCCGGGTCAAAATTGCCTGGAAAGAAATAGAGGCCCGGGCCTCTATTCGGACATATACGGTATGTATGCAGTGCAGTTGTTGCCACGGCAACCAGCTGACGTGTGTTGTATGCTGCAGACCCTCCTGAGTGCACCTAGCCCTGTTTAGGAAGTAGTGGCAGAGGGAGGGAGGGCGGTCCCTGATATAGGAGTGAAGTAATGTCCTCTTTTGCACGCTTGGGGAAGTCTAGAAGGCACTTCTGGGCTGTGTTAAAGGATCTGCAGTGTGATGTGAGTGCTGCTCGGACAGCCCAGCCAGAGGCAGGGCCTGGGAAGAGAAAGAAGATTGTGGTAGAGGAGGTAAGTGCAGTAGCTACAGTAGCTGCAGTGGATGGTCGTGGAGTGGATGGTCGTGGAGTGGATGGTCGTGGAGTGGATGGTCGTGGAGTGGATGGTCGTGGAGTGGATGGTCGTGGAGTGGATGGTCGTGGAGTGGATGGTCGTGGAGTGGATGGTCGTGGAGTGGATGGTCGTGGAGTGGATGGTCGTGGAGTGGATGGTCGTGGAGTGGATGGTCGTGGAGTGGATGGTCGTGGAGTGGATGGTCGTGGAGTGGATGGTCGTGGAGTGGATGGTCGTGGAGTCGTTGTTCCATCTTATCCTTTCAGTGCACAGCAGGAACCAGAAGGTGTGTGAGGGATAATGGAGAGTGTGGTTAGCATGCTTAATGAGCACAGGGATAAACAGGCATCCTTTTTCTTACAATTCATGAAGAGTGAGTGCTTCGGTATCGCACATTACCATGTACCGTGCATGAATTACTGTGGATGCCACCGTCATAATTGCCGCTCTTATCTGTGGCTGCTGCCTGGAACTCTTCCCGCCTGCAGAGCCACTGGTCCATGGCCAGCCGTTTGTCCTCACTCACCAAGTGTGCCATCAGGATGGTTGTACAAAGGGTCCATCATGGTCCGTGCGCCTTCGCTGTTGGCATTACATGGTGATGCAGAGGACAAATCGTCCGTATATAAGATGAAGTGCAGAGGAAGAAGAATTTTAATGTTTGTTTGTATGTATGTATGTATGTATGTATGTATGTATGTATGTATGTATGATCCGAACCATTTTCACCACAGCGAGGCCCCTTCTTCGGAGACCCCTACCTCTGCTTTCTCCTAGCGCTCCTGCATCTCCACAACGTGGTGATGATGGTGGATGAATGGATGGATGGATGGATGGATGGATGGATGCAGGAAGCACTCTTTTGACTGATTTAACAAGCTTATATTGCAGCTGTACATGCATTTAGCACACAATGACGTTGTATTTCGATCATCTTTGAATATGTATCGGGAAGTTAATTGCTATAGGATGTAGGCGCTTTTCCTGCTTGAAGCCATGAAATACAGTCACTATCAATAGATGGCGCCCCAGGGATTGCTGCTTGCAGGCGTGTTTGCAGGCAGGGGGAGCAGCAGCACGTGGAACGGGCACAGGCAGGTGTAGGGCGTGCACTCCGCTCGCGAACGCAGCTTCCCTTCCCTACCCGCGCAACACTACGCGATCCGCATCGTAACCGTTCCCTGCCTCATAAACACGGCCAAATCGTGCCTAAAACACCCTGGCATGCGCCCGTAGGATCAGAGGCACCTGCAGATGACATGTATGGATGTAACAAGCACTGTATCTAGCTGTCTATCTAGCTATATATCAATCGATAAACGCATTGGAAGAGGAATTGTGAAGGTTTGCATGTGGACGCGCATGTATTGGAGACTCACAGCGTATTATACGGCGCAAGTATGTAATTCGTACAGTTACATGGTAAGGGTAACTGCTGGCTTAGCTGGGAACCCGTGTGCCGACCAGGGCACAGAGACAGCAGGACGTTTCTTCGCATTATTAAAGTGCGCAGGTGCGGCCATGCCGTGGCAGAACACCAGGACTACAGCATGCTGCATTTGGGGAAGTGCGTGTCCAATTTGCAGGTTGCTGGGGTTCTTTCAAAGTCACTTAAAATGACCCGCAAACAGATGATCAAACGCAATGCATTTTTATATATTTGCTGTGTCCATGTGGGATGGAGTGCACCTGCAAGTTTACAGCCTTTCTGTGCGCACACGACATCTACTGCAAGCCTGAAGAGCGTCCCCTAGGTGGAGGGACTAGCAGGCGAGCTAGATAATCGTATTCATAGGTATACTCCTCAGCAAGCTGAACAAAATGGCGGCCAATTCACTAAAAGTCTGTGGTTGGAGCTGCTATCAAGAAACGCCTGGAGGCAATTCGTGCTGCTCAGCAACAGCGTGAGGAGGAGGAGCGGAAGCGCGTGGCGGCAGAGGAGGAGGCAGAGCGTCGCCGGCTGGAGCAGCTTAGGCTGGTGGAGGAGAAGAAGCAGAAGAAGGAGAAAGAAAAGGAGAAGCGTGACTGCTTGAAGAAGGATGGAAAGTGGCTGACCAAGTCAGAGCGTGAGCGGAAGGCAAAGCATCAGGCACAGCTCGAGGTCCTTAAGGCGCAAGGTCAGTACTGCTGCTCCTGCTGTGTACGAGTGTATGCGCTTGTGTGTGTGTGTGTGCGTGTGCGCTTGTGTGTGTGCGTGTGTGTGCGTGTGTGTGTGTGCGTGTGTGTGTGCGTGTGTGTGCGCTTGTGTGTGTGCGTGTGCGTATGTGTGTGTGTGTGTGTGTGTGTGTGCGTGTGTATGTGCCGCAGAATGCCTTGTGTGTTTCAGGTGTTAACATCCCTGGCCTGCGCTCCGAGTCCCAAGGTGAGCGAAGACCTCTGAGGTATGACCGGAGAGCACAGCCAAACCGGAAGGACAAAGGCAAGGAGGGGGAAGATCCGGGGGTCAGAGAGCAAACAGAGCTGGAGGAGGAGAAACAGGAGGTGCCCGAGGGTGAGTGGACTCAAGTGTACACTCTTAAGTGTCTGACTGCAACTGAATAGGTGCTCAACATTTTGTATATTTTACAATGTAACATGCCATGCATCGGTGTTGTACTGTGTTGTTAAAGCTGAATACACTTGAGGCTGACATACACGTTTGAGCACTCATGCATGTGACAGCCGTTGTGGTGTTTGGTGTGGTGCATTGGTTTGGAAACATGCCATTCACAGTGGGAGTCAGAGTCATGCACTCGTGTCACTTACCCCCTCTTGGCGTTAAGTGTGTGAGGAGGGCCTGTTGATGAGAGGGTGTTCTCTGCTGTAGAGAGTACCGATGTGAATGAGTGTAATGAGCCGGAGGATGTGACAGAGGATGTCAAGGAGAATTGGGATGACAGTGAGGAGGAGGCTGAGGGAGCAGTGGAGATGAAAGGGGAAGAGGAAGAGGTGGAAGCGTCAGTGGTTGCTTCTACCGGGCACAGCACACATGCTGTGGTAGCACAGGAAGCTGCAGTGGCAGATGAGGGCGACTCCGATGTGTCTAAAGAGTCTGAGAACAGCAGTGAATCTGAAGACGAAACCCTTCCAGCTCCGGAGAGGTAGAGAGCCAGAGTGTGTCGTCGGCTGGAGGTAGCTGGAGCTGGAGGTGCCCCAACTGCAGTCTCCTTCTCTGACCTAATGTTTCTTTACTGTTTCTCTCTAGAAACGCAGGCAAAGAGCAGACGCAGAAACAAGTTTGGAAGTCCTTAGGTCACCTGTAGTGTGTGTTTTGGGTCATGTGGATACAGGGAAGACCAAGATTCTGGACAAGGTGAGTACAGCCTGTGTGTGCATGTACCCTCCCTATTGCGAGCCATGCAAGTGTCTCGGACCATGCATGCACAGATCCGGCGCACCAATGTCCAGGATGGGGAGGCCGGTGGGATCACACAGCAAATTGGTGCAACGTTTGTGCCGCAGGAAGCTATCAGAGGCCAAACAGGGCACCTGAAGGAGGTGGGTGTGGTGGAGGAGTAAGGGGCATGCATGTACAGGTACAGGCAGTGTAGCAGAGTAGCAGAGTTGGACCTGGTAGAGGCTCATGGCTGTGGGGCTTGTAAATGTCAATGGTGTTGATTGAGCATTATGTACATACGTGCGTGCCTGACCAAGACCTTCGTGAGCGAAACGTTGCACAATTTACAATCTATACTGTGCTACATGTGTGAAATGCTCAATCATTGCTATTTAGCAGAGTTGTGTTGTGGTGCCAAAGTTGCTGTTAGTGGTCTTCCCTGGACCCCTACAAGGACTAGGGGGCACTGCTGTGCTTGTTCTCACAACCATCAGCAGCATGCAGCTGCTGCTTAGTACCGTGAGAATGGAAAATAAAGAACACTGAACCCTAAGGAGCACAGGAAAATGAAGTAGGATGTGCAGTGTTAGGATGTGTTTTAGATAGAGCTTTGAACAGTGGGGACTCTGAAGGATAAAGATTATGTTCAAGGGCTCCTTTGATTAGAAAGGCTTTCACATGTCTTTGTATTGTCTGCTACTGTTTGGTGCAGTTCTCTCGACAGGACCTGCGCGTACCTGGCCTCCTCATCATTGACACGCCAGGTCATGAGTCCTTCAGCAACCTTTGCACCCGTGGTTCGTCGCTGTGTGATCTTGCCGTGCTGGTGGTGGACGTCATGCACGGGCTGGAGCCACAGACAATTGAGTCAATAAACATTTGAAAACGCGGGAAAGTCCCTTTTGTGGTGGCCTTGAACAAGGTGGATTGCTTGTTGGACTGGAAACGCAATCCGCTTTGCAGTATCCATGACAACCTGAAAAGGCAAAAGCCAACATCTGTTTCCCAGTTTGATGAGCTGTACAAGCAGGTTGTCGGACAGTTTGCAGAACAAGTGAGCCAGTGCATGTTTGTTGTTGCCGAGGTGTGGTCTGTGTGGTGTAGGTCTGGCTAATACATTTGTTAGAATGCTCATAGTGCTCTGTTCATACAGTGCACTGCATGCGGATGTAAACAGGAGCTGTGCTGAGAGTGGTGCAGCTGCAGTCCTTCTGCCCTACAGGAGCCGAATGTTGCCTTGTTCTGGGAGAAAGTCAAGTGTCAATCACAGGTGATGGCATGAGAGACCTCATGGCACTGCTGGTAATGCTGAGTCAGAAGCAACATATTGAGAAGCTGAAGTTCTCAGAGAATCTTGAATGCCATGTCCTGGAGGTGAGCGGCAAAGGACGCTGGCACCGCTGGCCGCCAGAGTAAACCAAAGGTCAGCTAATGTTGAAGTTGTATGTATGTGTGTATGTGTGTCTGTGTGTACGTATGTCAGTGCGTGTTTCCTGCATTGTCTGGTGCTGGCAGGTGGAGAGGAAGGATAAAGCTTCCAAGGAGGGCAAGTCTAGTCCCAGCACAAGCAAGAAATCAGAGGTGTGTGTGTGTGTGCGCATGCACGTGTGTGTCTGTGTGGGTGTTGCTAGTCACTACTACTTGGCTCCCCCCCACCCCAGTTGAAGCCGGTGCCCCGCCCCCACACACTGTCCCCGGGAGCCCAGTCAAGTCGCAGTTCCAGTGCACTGGCCAGACAGACACCGATCGCAGAAGCCCCGCCCCTTCTGGACCTGGAGGCCAGCGACGCACCCCAAGCAGCACCTCTTTCTCAGATGCCTCACACGACCAGTGCTCCCAGCTCCAACCTCTCCCTCCTAGATGACCCCACCCCTCCGACCACAGTGGTCAGTGGCGAGGTATGTCTGTTCAGACCCCTGGCTGCACATGCGATAATCAGACGTAGGCAGAGACTTAAGCAATTGTCTTGAGTCTGCACTCATGTCTCCTTGGCCTCGATCTTGCTTGGCCCCGCTTACACACTTTGGCCATTGTCACGCCCGAGGTGGGCCAAGTAGTCAATCTGTACTGCGTGGGCCAACCAAAGCAGGCTT
Organism: Aplysina aerophoba; assembly: GCA_949841015.1. NCBI lineage: Eukaryota > Metazoa > Porifera > Demospongiae > Verongiida > Aplysinidae > Aplysina > Aplysina aerophoba. The sequence continues at coordinate 6,594,179 of OX465040.1, forward strand.
TTCCAAAGTGATGCCTGCCACAGTGCTGTGCGTGGCGCACTGCACATGAGTTCGGGCTTCCTGTCGGATAGCACTGGCTTAGGGGCAGACACAGTGTGGAGTGGCTGGGAATGGGGCTGCAGTGTGTGTGGCCTTCACGGGAGATGATGAAGGCCACAGCACACTGCAAAGCCCATTGGCTGTCATCGAGCACATGCTGAGAAAGGGCAGCCATTGTGTCTATTAGGGCTGGGCGATATTGACTTTTTTGTGCATCTGTGCATCATGATACCTTAGGAGGGTATCATGAAATACCCGATATATTGGTGGAATTCAAATTATTGAAAATCAAAGTGACACTTAAATTAAATTGACATCGCTATGAAATAGCCAACTGCCTTGCTGATGTCCTGAGCAGTTTTACTGTCAGTGGTCAACTTTTTCCGTTTCTCGAAGAAATATGCCAGTCCCACCTGACTGCTACTGCCTGGCTTTGAAAGACTGCTAGCCAAAGAGCTAGAACGTTGTAGCTTGTTCTGTGTGACAGGATGCTTGTTCCCTTAAGTGGGAAAACAGGTTAGTTGTGTTCCCACTGTACTTAAGCTTGGTGGGTGGCTCACACAAAGCACACAGGACCTGCAACACAACAACTAGCTACAGCATTAATCGAAGGTGGGCTGCCTTGCAGTACAGCACGTACATGTGTAACTGAGAGGCGTACGTAGCGCATATGTTACTGAGAAGCGTACGCATATGTAGCGCATTTCCGTACCTATTGCGTTATTTGGCGCTTACATCACGGCGGTCGACAAGCTTTCCATCCTTCTTCTCAAACCCAAAGTATTGCCATACTTCGTTGGTAGCGCCAGGAAGAGGCGACAGCTTATGTTTTGCGAAGTTCCTCGCTGGCAGCCATTTGCCTTGTTTTGCACCGTGCACTATATATTATTATATACATTCCTAACAATATTATGTGTATAAAATATATTTACAGGCGATACTGCCAATAGTCACCCATCTGATGGTATCGATAGTATCGCCCAGCACTAGTGTCTATGTACGTACGTATCTAGGCCCACCGTACTGCCCCCCTCCCTCTCCCCTACTGTAAAGCACACACCTCAGCTTCCCTTTGGTGTGGACACACCTCAGCGCGCAGTTTCGCAGCCATTGGACAGGGAAGCCATCTTGTCGTTGTACAGCTCAAACCCCTCCCACAATGGAGGCCTGCCCAACGTTGGGTATCACCATGGTTACCCTTATCACCAGCAGCAGATGGCAGTACTGCATGCTCAGCAACAAGTGTACTACTCTCAAATGCAGAACCAGGTATGTTGTGGTGTGTGTGGTGTGTGTGTGGTGTGGTGTGTGGTGTGTGGAGTGTGTTGTGTGTGTGTGTTGAGTGTGTGTGTGGTCTGTGTGTGTTGTGTGTGTGTGTGGTCTGTGTTGTGTGTTGTGTGTTGTGTGTTGTGTGTGGTGTGTGTGGTGTGTGGTGTGTTGTGTGTGGTGTGTGGTGTGTGGTGTGTTGTGTGTGGTGTGTGGTGTGTGGTCTGTGTTGTGTGTGGTGTGTTGTGTGTGGTGTGTGTTGTGTGTTGTGTTGTGTGTGTGTGTGTGTGGTCTGTGTGTGTGGTGTGTGTTGTGTTGTGTGGTGTGTTGTGTGTTGTGTGTTGTGTGTGTGTGGTGTGTATGGTGTGTGGTGTGTGTGTGTGTGCATGTGTGGTGTGTGTGGTGTGTGTGTGGTGTGTGTATGTGGTGTGTGTGGTGTGTGTGCGCGTGTGTGGGTGTATTTGCATGTGTTGTGTGTGGTGTGTGCGGTGTGTGTGGTGTGTGTGGTGTGTGGTGTGTGTGGTGTGTGTGGTGTGTGTGTGCATGTGTGTGTGTGGTGTGGTGTGTGTGTGTGTGTGGTGTGTGTGGTGTGTGTGTGCATGTGTGTGTGGTGTGTGTCTGTGTTGTGTGTGTGTACATGCATGTTGTTTGCGTGCTGTGTCATGGCTGTACCTTGAGGAGCAGCCCTATTTCTCCCCCCCCCCCCCACAGGTGGCCAAGGTGCAAGAGCAGATGGCTCGTCTGCGCATGCGCCAGCATCAGCACCAGTCCCCTGCACATGGCGACACGCTCAACCCTCACCTCTGGTGACTCATGGCAGAAGATTATATTTATCCCGCACACAGCATGTTGTGTGCACGGCTTGGCCCGGATGCTGGCACTAGCCGGTGTGCATGCCACTTATGGACTAGTTAGTATATTTATGTGTAAACGTGTTAATTGTAGACTGGTGTCATTGACAATCACAACCGTGGGTATGGAAGTAATGGTTGTACCATATATGGAAGTAATGTAGTGCCGTAGTACTGAATTACCATACGAACGTGCATTGTGCTTGGTCGCTGGTGTTTAAAATGGCGGTAGCCACGGCGAGCTCGAGGACTGTCTACAAATTGGACACTGACGCTCCGCTTTCAAGGCGTGAGGATCGGTTCGGCGAGAGCCAGGTAAGTACAGCTCCATTCCACGTGCGGCCACTTTCTCGCTCGAGCGCAGCAGCTGTATGTGCGAGTTTTGCTTGGTCTGTGCTGCACGTGTAGTGAGACGCTGTGTGCGAGTTTTGCTTGGTCTGCACGTGTAGTGGGATGCTGCTCTCCAGTTGTCCTGGAGGGAGGCGCTGTCCAGAGGCGCGTTCAGGTACGCCTTGGATGGCATGGACACCAGACGGACAGGAGGTCGGTACGACTTCGTCCTCTTGGTGAGCTCGATTTGCTTAGATTTTACGGATTAAAGCATGTTTCATGAATGCCGTTACACATTGCTGAATAATACATCGACATGGCACAGTCAATACAGATAAATAAAAGGCAACATGCTTGTGTCTGTGATGATTAAGCAAGTGAAGATTTGCTTGGATGACATCTTTACAGGTTAATATGGAATGTGCCTCTAACTGTACCCACTTGCACAGAAAAACCCCAAGAGGTTCTCCCAGCGAAGGCACCCTGAGGACATCACTTCACTGCAGCAACCGTTTGATCCTGATTCTTTCAATTTCCACAAGATACATCATCGGGAGGTGCGAGTGCCGGTGGCTGACTGCCCTTTACTGTGTCCCTCTCTTGTGGTTTCAGTCCTACTTCTTTCTTCGGTAGGTTTTGTTCGAGCTAGTTTTGGCAAACAAGTACCCAAAAGCAGAAGTGAGTTGCATCTGTGGGTCCCATGACTGCTAATGGCTTGGTGGGTCATGTGACTGCTAATGGCTTACTGATAGTCGTGCACTGCATTCATCTGTTTCAGGAAGAGGAGCGACATCTGGTTGTTGTGAATGTCAGTCCAATCGAGTTTGGGCACATCTTGATTGTTCCTCCTCCAGAGAAATGTCTACCTCAGGTTCACACTGTGTGGGAATGTGTGGGAATGTATATGTACCTACGCTTGTATGTACATACATATGTGTATGTGTGTGTACATGTGTACATGTGTGTGTCCGTGCGTGCATGCACTTTATACTGTGTGCAGGTGCTCACAGAGGAGTCCGTTGCAGTGTCCATAGCTATGGTTGCCCATAGTGCATGGTTGAAGGTGAGCATCTCCTTCCATCTCACTCCCGTGCCCTCCTCTTCACCCATTGTTCTGTATTCTGTGTCCTGTTTACAGGGACTTGTGTGTGGTTGCCAACAGCCTACAGGCCTATGCCAGTGTCAATCACCTCCACTTGCACGCACTGTACCTGGGACAGGAGATCACGACACAGAACCTGGTCAGGCTATAGCAAGTCATGTGTTACATACAATATGTATCTTAATACTATAAAGCACCACGGCGACCACTATCCTGCTCTAGAGGCAGCTAGGAGTGCTGCTGTGACCGCTGTGGCTCTGTATACCACTCTTAACCAGGTGCTGCAGTGTGATGGCCATGCATGCAACTAACATGTTTGTCCTTCCTCATTACAAACACAGACTAACTGCATCTGGCAGAGATCATTACAAATGATGACTGATTTTATGTGCATCTGTGCATGCACGTTCATGCTGGGTGTATTTGTCTGTGTGTGGTCAGATGATGTACAGTTTGAAGCTGCAACAGAAGACGAGGTCTGTAAAGTGCTAAAGAAAGTTTCCCTGTCAGAAAGTAACTTCAAACAACTTAAGGACATGGTCAAACACAGACTAACTGCATCTGGCAGAGATCATTGCAAATGACTCTAGTTGTAACATGTGTATACTTTAATCTCATCATTGCCACTAAAATCTGATACGTGTCTCTATTAGGATCTCTCCTAATGCCTGTATGCAAGGATGGAAAAAAGACGTTTGCAAGTACAGGAATGGATGTCGGACATCAGTGATGTAACGTTACAAGCTGGCATGTTTATACATATAATTATATACATAGGTTTTAGAGGGAAAGCACATGAAAATTGAATTAGTGTGATAATGAGGTTTGTAAATTATATGTACTGTAAACATAATGCCTGTATGGGCAAGGTGAGGCTATGGTGGTTCAATATGTTGCTCAGTGTGTGCTCTGTGTAGGTCAGCTGTTAACGAGTTGAAATAGAGGTGGACATATTGAATACTGGCAGTTTGGTTGTAGGTGAGGTTTGTTTACTGTGTCCAATGAATATAAAATAGTTTAGGTGAAGCTTATATATACCCCATACATGTGCACACATAGATGTGGACATAGATATATGTATGTATAGATGTACATAATGTCTATATATGGCACAAGGGGGTCCGCACTGGCATCATCAGAGCCCCTCTGATGCAAGTGGATCGTGGCCATGCATGTGCACATAATTATATATACCCCCATACATATACACACATAGATGTGACATAGATATATGTATAGATGTACATAATGTCTATAGCTATATAGGCCGCCACCACTCGTGGCCGTGCATGTACACATGCAAACCTACCACCTCACACATGCATACACCCACCCACGTGCAGATCCACATCTACCTATCCATCCGTCCATCCATCCATCTAGCTATACGCGCATGTATAATATTATATAGCCAGGCCAGCAGCCAACCGCCCTTGCAGCGCTGTAAGCAGGTGGTTGGCTGCAAGCGTTGAGAAACGCGTGTCAGCCGGCCAGCCACCATGCACCCATGGGCACATGCCTCTGCAGAAGAGGGCATGCCAGCTGTGGCCACCACACCTGCCAGCTCTCATGTTTCTCAATGCATTTGGTCAAGCACCTGCTTACAGCGCTGTAAGCAGACAGTGAACACTATATAGGGTGCCTCAATGAGGGTGCCATTGCTGGATTCAAGTGCCTACTGGATACTGGTTAATTCACCAATCTCCTCCTACTATATACTGTCACACAGTCGAGACAAATTCGTGATGTGATATCGTTTCCACGTTGCATGTAAAATGTAGTCATTCATCAGATTAAATATAATAATATTAAAAATACATATGTATATGAACATGAAGTAATCCTAACACTAACCCTAACAAACGCTCGTCTGTTCCAGCTATTTACCAATATCCTCCCCACGTAATCTGCAGAATGTAAACGGTACACACTTGACACACACACACACACACACACACACACACACACACACACACACACACACACACACACACACACACACACACACACACACACACACACACACACACCAATGCGCTCATAACACTTGGCCAAAAGGGCACACCCACGCATATGCAAATAGGGAGGTGGTGACTGAAGGGTGAAGTCACTTCTGTCAGGAAATTCCTTGTTGCTTCCAGCAGAAGTTACTAATCACTTGCTATCAGCCAGCTGGCAACTGACCTGTGCAACTGATCCCAACTCACACACACCATACCAGTGCAGGTCCTTCAAGACCTTCAGTTTCCAATAAAACTCCCCAAACTCATCTGTTCCAGTTAATTCACCAATTTCCTACAGACAGCATAGGAACCATTAGGGACAAATAATTCAAACGTCCATGTGTGCATGCATCATGGAGAGTTGCATACGCCCGGTGTGCCCTCTGAGCTCCTGCGACGCAAAAACGCACAGGGGGCACACCGAGAGTTTCGGGCTACTTAGCCCTCATCAGTGCAACATACCCCTTCAAAATACTAAAGTACGTATGAATGCACATGTGTACACACACACACACACACACACACACACACACACACACACACACACACACACACACACACACATACACACACACACACAAACACACACACACACACAAACACACACACATACACATACAAACACACGCACACACACACACACACACACACACACACACACACACACCATTGCGCTCATAACACTTAGCCAAATGGGCACACCCACACATATGCAAATAGGGAGGGTGTGAGTGAAAAGTGAAGTCACTTCCTTGTCGCTTCCAGCAGAATTTATACTAATCCCTTGCTATCAGCCAGCTGGCAACTGGCCAGTGTCAATGGGGACCTGCACAACAGCACCCCATGACGGCAAGAGCCAGCACGCACATGCACAGTGGAAGTCTTACGTTGCTCATTCCCTGCGGCTCTATGTACCCTGACAGAAAGCCAATGGAGGGCAGGAACTGTTGGGGATCCTACAGCAAACAGGCGTCATGGCATCAACGGTAGAGGGTGGTATGGTGCGGGTGTATCACACTGCTGACCTCTGCGTACACACGGGACTCAACAGCCCAACCATTGATGCCCACATCGTCCTGCGTGAGAGACAGCGGGAGCCCAGCTGCAACATGGACCATCTCCCGCACCAGATCAACGCCGGTAATGCATTCGGTGATGGGGTGCTCCACCTAGCAATAGTTGCCATGGATTGAAAGTAGATGACCAGATGCAGCCAGCACGGCACCATACACTTGCTGACCCCTCACCTGAAGACGGGTGTTCATTTCCAGGAAGTAAAAGTTCCTTTGTGCATCTACCAGGAACTCCACTGTCCCAGCAGAGCAATAGTGGACAGCTTTGGCATGAGCCACTGCTTGCAGTCCCATTGCCTGCTGCGTCTCACTGCCAGGGTAGGTCTTGTACAACAGGAGCATGGAGGTGGGAGGGGAATGGAGGGAGAGCCTACCTTGGGGCTTCCTCAATGACCTTTGATTCCTCCGCTGGATGGAACACTCCCTCTCATTGAGGTAAATCTGAACAGCACAGGGGACAGTGCCACCAGCAACACCTTGCCTGATGCGACAAGGCACTTGCTAACCACTCTGCCATGAGTGTCCCCCAAGACCTGCACTTCAATGTGTCGAGGTTTGTCAATAAACTTCTCTATCAGCAAACGGTCATCTTTGACAGCAGTCAGTGCCTCGTCCTGAGCCAGCTTGAACCCCTTTACCGCCTCACTCTCATTCCATGCTATGCGCATGCCCTTACCACCTCCTCCGGCGCTAGCCTTCGGCATCACAGGGTAGCCTGCAAAGAAAGAAATAGGCCATGAGAAAGAGTGGCAGAGAAGGCAAGGTCTGCTCCGATTCCTCCCTTGCTCGTACCAATATCATTAGCCAGCCTGACTGCCTCCTCTGCACTCTGTGGAGGGGAAAGAGCCACATACCCACTCACCCATTCCACAAGGGGTGCATGCTTAGCTTCTTGTACCTCCACAATCCCATCAAAGCCGGGGATGGTGTTGACGCCTGCCTTCAAGGCTGTCCGTTTGCTCTCCAGCTTGTCCCCCATCACACGAATAGCATGCACTGTGGACCAATAAATATGACTTCACGTTTGGCCTGCAGCACAGGAACCATTGCAGAACAAACAGGGCTGGGACGTTGGCAGGCAAGTGGCACATACCAGATTCTCGGAGAAGAAGCCATATCCGGATGCACCTGCATTGACCAATAGCGTGTGTGATGGCTGCCACAATACTGTGCACGTGTTGTAGACAAGTGGACGTCCTTACAGCTTGGGCGCCGGTTCTGTCCACTGCTGCGAGAATAGCGTCCATGTTGAGGTAGCTGTCAGCGGCAGTAGCTGGACCCACATTAACCGTCTCATCCGCTGTGCGAACGTGCAGCTGCGAGAAGAGACAGTCGTATGACCTTGGACAGGAGCGCCAGTCCTGTCCCCCGACTCACTGCCTGAGCATCGGCGTCGCTGTAGATGGCTACGGATGCAATGCCCATTTCCCTGCACGTGCGCATGACACGACATGCTATCTCTCCGCGGTTGGCAACAAGAATCTTGTCCGCCAAGCAACACAAATATCCACTGTACGGCTGCACAGATCACAGCGAAGCCCCATGGAGAGCCTACCTTGTGGAGGGAGTTGCACGCGCTGCCTGTACTTCGGTACGCCGCGGGTCTGAAGGGCCAGGGCGCCCGGTGCCGGAAGAAAGGAAGGTGGCGCGCTAGGAGCTGGCTGCCGGCCCATGACTGCTTAAGAAATCTTAGGACCTTGTTGCGTAATCGTAGACCGGTCTATATTGCGAAAAGTAAGGCGGAGTAATTAGTCTACCCACACCTTGCACACGTTCTTCCGGTTTCGCGATGGTCGACGGTGCACAACAGAGAATAGCGAGTTCGCAGGCGTAGTACAACAGAAAGTAATGTATAAGTCTTGTACTGGAGACTCGCAGCATACTATACAGCGCGAGCCAAGACACATACAGCAGAGCCGCACCCTCTTATGCGAACACACACCACATGCACACATGCACACGGACACACACACACACACACACACACACACACACACACACACACACACACACACACACACACACACACCGGGGGTTGAAAGGTCAGCAAATCCCGATGGTCCCGGAAAGAGGGGCTCTGTCCAGTAGGTGAAGGGGTAGCCCACTCACTGGGTGTGTGCGAACCGGCTCGGTGTGCCTCTGTGAGTGGGGGGAGGAGGCTCCAGTGGGGAGTTTGCAAACGGGGATGGAGTACCTGGCGTGCAGGCAGGTGGCGCTATAATTTGTTGGCTGGGTTGTCTAAGTCTGTGACGGGGAGCCCTGCTCTGAGCCATCCTGACACAGCAGCAGCTACTCTCCCTGCACCGACCATGTCATGACACCACCACTCCAAGACGCATACACAACCACGCCTGAGCACGCGTTACTCACACAAACTTACCAGCACGCGACTTTCAGTTTAAACTGGTCTTCATAGCTCTTCTCGCATGAACACATCTGGGTACCGTGTCTTCTTGAAAGCCACCTCTTGCCGCCGGGTGCTGCAAGAACACGGCATGCGGGCCGAGCTGTGGCTGCATCAGGGATCAGGAGGGCAAATAACAGTGGCAGCAGGGTACGGCAACAACTGCCACACATGACAGCCGTTGCTCCTTCCCTTGTGTGTGCGCACACACAATTACACACACACACACAGGCACGCACACACACGCACACACACACACACACACACACACACACACACACACACACACACACACACACACACACACACACACACACACACACACACACACACACACACATGCACAGGCACTTGGACCATTCAATGGGACTTGCCTTCGGCTGTGGAGCTTGGTAAGAAAGTCATCCAGAGGCTTTTCTTGGGTTGGTATGAAGGGGATTTTCATCAAGGATGCTGAAAGGAAGAACAGACATTATGCGTACACCACACAGGCCTGCACAAGCACACACATACACACACGCACACACACAGGTACACATGTACACAAACACACACACACGGACACAGGCACAAACACAGTTTAAATAGGGATGGGACGAATACTGAAATATTTGGCTTCGAATATTCGTTCCAAATGCCACGAATATTGGAATATTCGGTACTGGACGACTTCCGGTATTGGCTTGTCTTATATAAACATTGCGGTTGCTGAGTCAGCTGATCGTCTAGCGCGTTCCTTTGATGTCACCTTGTGTAAACATTGAGTTCGCTTCAAAAGGGTCTACGTAAATGTAGTCCGCTGCCGTGCTCTCCGCAGCCATTACGCACTGCGCAGCTGCAGGTACGTGCGAGCGTTCGAGTGTCGAACAGTTTACGAGTCTGTAAGAACGCCTCGCGTTTACTACAGTGTATTCTAACTATCCCCTTTGTCATATTCGACCTCTATCAACACAGGACGCGTAGAATCTTCTAGTTGTAGTCGAAAAAGCGCTGATAAGCTTGCCGCGAACCGTTCTACTAAAGGAACGGCTAGCGCTAGTGGAATGGTTCGTGGCAAGCTTTTCAACGCTTCTACTGGTTAATTTATAATAATTATAAAAAAGTAAGTATATAATATGCATAACGAATATTCGAAGCTTGAGAATACATTCGAATATTAGGCTAACATTCGAATATACCGTATATTCGAACATTCGTCCCACCCACCCACCCACACTCACTCACACACACACCGTTACACACTCATGCGCAGAGTGCACACACACACGGGCACAAACGTACACACGCACACACACAGTTACACACACACACACACACACACACACACACACACACACACACACACACACACACACACACACACACACACACACACACACACACACACACACACACACACACACACACACACGCTCACACACACCGTTACACACTCATACGCAGAGCGGGCACACACACAGACACACACACATGGACACACACGCAGTGACACAAACAGGCCTGCACAAGCACACACATACAGATGCACACACACAGTTACACATGTACACACACACACGGACACAGGCACACACATAAACACACACACATATACACAGACACATACACACAAACACACACACACAAACACACACAAACACACACACACACACACACTCACTCACTCACTCACACACACTCACTCACTCACACACACCGTTGCACACTCTTACGCAGAGTGCACACACACATGGACGGACACACACACAGACACACACATACACACGCACACACACAGTTACACACACACATACACACGCACACGCACAGTTACACACACACACACGCACACACACACAGTTACACACACACACACACACACACACACACACACACACACACACACACACACACACACACACACACACACACACACTCACTCACTCACACACACCGTTGCACACTCATACGCAGAGTGCACACACACACGGACACACACACACACGGACACACATACACGGACACACACACATTTAAACATACACACACACACACACACACAGTCACACAAGCACACACACAGTTACACACACACACACACACACACTCACTCACACACACCGTTGCACACTCATACGCAGAGTGTACACACACACGGACACACACACACACACGGACACACACATACACAAACACACACACACACACACACACACGCACAACCACACACAACCACACACAGTCACACAAGCACACACACACACACACACACACACACACACACACACACACATACACACACACACACACACACACACACACACACACACACACACACACACACACACACACACACACACACACACACACACACACACACAAACACACACACACACACACACAACACGCACATGCAGGAGGGTTGTACTCACCCAGTATATCATCCACCCGTGCACAGAAGGTCACAATGCTCCACAACTCTTGCTCCTGTTTCAGCAAGGTGAGGAGGGTGCAGCCCCGCCCATCACCTGAGGGCCCTGGTAGTGGGCCACTGCTTTGCTCCACAGCTCCCTCCTTGGCAACCAAGACGTCCTTCCCCAACACACAGTCCAGTATCAACTTCGCGTCTTTCTCGCTCACACACACACATCTAGGGCAGAATCACAGAGTGCTAGTACTACCCATATGTAGCTGAATATTTCCTTATTAAAGTTTAATCATTAGCACACAGCTAGTAGCAGGCATAAGTGCTCCTTACCTCTGGCCAGTTCCCGCGCTGTTATATACTCCTTTCAGGTCGCGCGCTACCGCGTACCGCGACCTCGCAAGCTTAATCTTGAGTCCACTGGGCAGCGGAAAGGAACCCACACACCCTACAGTTCCGCACTGCTCTGCTTGCGCCATCATACAGATGCTCTAACATTCGTACTGTCTATGGCGCCATATTGAGGTACCAGTGCATGCACACACCGTTGTCATTTATACGTATACATTAAACTATACATTGGGCATAAATGTTAAGCAACATGCACGGACCCTTAGAGGTCTCCTCCGCCGACTTCTCCACCTCGCCCTCATACGCCCACTGCGAACAGGACCTGGTCTCGCTCATACTACGCAGTCGGGCGCGCCTTTGTTGCTCATGCCGTCCCATGCAAGCGATACAAGACCAACGGCCTCCCTTACGTGCACTCCAGGTTGCCATTGAGAGAGTTTTCGCACTTAACACTTGAAATACAAGCCCACGCATGGCCTTTAGTTGTTCCAGGTTGCGACCGTTTCGCTACTTTCACCACCGCGCGCTAATACATTAGATGTATACAGTCGGGCGCGCCTTTGTTGCTCATGCCGTCCCATGCAAGCGATACAAGTGCAACGGCCTCCCTTACGTGCACTCCAGGTTGCCTTTGAGAGAGCTTTCGCACTTCGCACCTTGAAATATAAGCCCACGCGTGGCCTTCAGTTGTTCCAGGTCGCGACCGTTTCGCTAATTTTACCACCGCGCGCTAATACATTACATGTATAGGAGCTATGCCCAGGCTTTAAGTATAAGTAGGAGAAATCAATTTACCTAAATAGGTGCGCCGCGGTGGCGAGTTGTGCTATCACTCAGCGTGCCAATCCAAATCTCCAGGGTTCGAAACCAAAGTCGTGTACGCCATGCGAGCGGCAAGGTCAGCCACACGGCACTGTAGTGCCGGCCCCATTAGGGGGGGACTGGGATACCGGTGGCTGGTCTCCCCCAATGGAATTGAACCATATCTGTCGAGAACCGGGTTGGACCTTCTGAGGAGCAACTTATGCACATTTTTTATCAATAATAATAATATATATAACTATCAGAATTACATTAATTTCCTTTCTTTTTTTTTTTTTTTTTTTTTTTTAATAATATTAACATATTTACAGACAGTCTCTTTAAGATATTTAATTGTTAATTTGGTCAAATTTGCATCGAGCAGCTTTGTGCACGGGTGTTCGAAGGTCGGGAAGATTGAATATTAAATTTGGAGTGGGAATGTGCCGATTTGGAATGGGACAGTTAACACGAAGAGGAACAGCTTACTGTCTTCTTGTGGTGGTGGTGCGCGCGCTTGTTTTGGTTAGTAAACTTCGCGCAGCTGTTATCCAAATGTCCTAGTCGCACCAAGCTGTGTCAAGAGCGCTCTGGCACTGTTAATCTAAGGATTCCTTCTGCCATGCTGTTCCAGGCTGTTACAGCGTACGAGCTAGTCTCGCGTAGCCAGAATGCTTTCACCAGGAGAGAACGGTTGTATGCAGCCGGTTGCCCGGTGACGAGGGTATGGAGTGGAATATGGAATGCGCTTATTGATCTCCCAGTTCCGGGGGGTTCT